>JASTWP010000466.1:0-148275 GCA_030770255.1 Temnothorax ravouxi
GGAACCGCCGAGCTTGCTGACGTGTAATTTTGGTCCTCAAGCCAAGCCTCAAGCGGACAATCTCTCACGGGCGGGAAACACCGAAAACTAACTCCCTAACCTCGCTGTCCGCGGGAGATTAGCTTTCCGTCCGTCTCTCTCTCTCATCTCTCTCTCTCTCTCTCTCATCATTTTTAATATACGGTCGATAAACACAGATGGCGGAATCAGCTGATCAGCTGTGGCGACGCTAGCCACGCTATTGGATGAAAATCTCCGTCCAATCAGCGACCGTCCGTAGGACCGCGCTCTCACGCGGGTCTAGACACCGAGCCTTTTGGGAAACGCTTGAGTTAGCGTTCGTATGTTCTCTCCTGGCTATTCGTGCATACACACGTTAGTTCTGTACGCGGGCGACCGAAGATATTTTTTGTACGCTTTGTGAAATATATTTACGTTGTGTGGAATCTCGAGTTATCCCTTCGACCCCCCACGTATTGGTGACCCCGACGTGATCCTCAAGGGCCCTGCAAGTGCAAAATTCCGCATATTTAGAAACGTCGGAAGTTCCCTCGAAGGAGATCTTCGGCATGTCGCTCATCCGTAACGCCCCGCCGCAACACGGGCAACGACGACGAGAACGACAACGAGAACACCGGAGAGAATCAGACCCCTCTGATTACGCCAACCGAGCAAGGTAACGAGCAGATCGCACACGATATGCAACCGGGCATCTCCGCTCAGACGGGAGCCGGCGCAATCTTTCCGCGCGCGCTTTACGATGACGCGCAGGCGCAAACGTTCGCCGTCCGCGCAATTAAGACGTGCACGTTTTGGCGCGATCACGCGAAGACCTGGTTCACGCAGCTCGAAGCCAAGTTCCGCGCGCATAATGTTAGATCCGACGACCTCAAGTTCTGCGTGGTCGTAGATAACCTCGATAAAGAGTCTATGCTTGAAATCGCGGATATTATCGAATCGCCGCCCACTGCAGATAAGTACCAGAAACTCAAAGAGACCCTCATTTCCCGGCTTACTGACTCGGACGAGAAACGTTGGAGGAAACTACTCACCGATGTCGAATTAGGCGACCGGAAGCCGACCCACCTTCTTCGCGAGATGCGACGACTGACGAATAATTCGGTTAACGAACAATTATTACAGACCCTCTGGCTGCAACGCATGCCTTCACGTGTGCAAGAGTTACTCTCAGTAGTCGAGGGGGTAGCTCTAGATAAGATGGCCGAGCTGGCCGACAAGGCTTTAGAGAGGACCGTCCCCGCCGTCGCAACCGTCGCAAACCGCCCACCCTCGACGCCGGATACGATGCCCACGCTGATGTCCTCGATCAGCGAACTCACGCGGCAGTTACAGCGCTTCACCGCAGACAAAGGCGAAGGACGTCGAGGCCGTCCGAATCGACGCGGGCGTAGCAAGTCTCGCGGGCGCACACAAGATAAGTCACAGACATCCAAATACTGTTACTACCACACCAAGTTCGGAAAGAATGCCAGAAAACTGCTCGGAACCGTGTGCATGGGTCAAGCCACTCGCCATCAAAGACGCCGACAAAGCGGAAAAACTGAGTGGGCCACCGCAGGAGGCGGCGTGCGATGGTCCTTACAGTGGAAACCGCCTGATTGTTCAGGACAAGGGAACCGGCGCCAGGTTTCTAGTCGATACAGGGGCCGACATCTCGGTCCTTCCCCGGTCTTGGAGAACACGCGGACAGAAACCATCGGAACTTCAACTTTTCGCAGCGAACGGCAACTGTCATCTCCACGTACGGAAGACGGAAGGTTCACCTGTCCTCTTGGGTTACGCCGAGATTTTGAATGGATTTTCCTCGTCGCAGACGTAAGCCAACCCATCATCGGAGCCGACTTTCTCAAACATCACGGCTTGCTAGTTGACCTTAGCAGGAAACGCATCGTCGACGGAGTGACAGGGTTACAAACGCTCATGTCAACTTATTTGTAGTAGAGCTGCAGGCGTATGTATCGTCCACGGTAACAATCCTTACAATGACTTATTACGAGAGTTTCAGGAAATCGCTACGCCAAACAAAACCGACAAGATCGTAAGAACCGGAGTAAAACACCACATCATCACCAAAGGACCGCCGGTAGCAGAGCCTATGCGCAGGCTCACGCCCGAAAAGTACCGGATTGCCAAGACTGAGTTCGAAGACATGCTTGCAGCAGGAATTTGCCGACGTTCCAGCAGCCCATGGGCAGCACCGCTTCACCTCGTACCTAAGAAGTCCGGTGACTGGAGAGCATGTGGCGACTATCGCGGTCTCAACCGCGTCACTGAGGTTGACAGGTACCCAATAGCTCATATCGCCGATTTCTCACATCGATTGAACGGTTGCACAGTCTTCTCTACAATAGACTTAATACGCGCGTACTACCAGATTTCCTATAGCGCTGGAAGACCAACCTAAGACCGCGATCATAACTCCTTTCGGGTTGTTCGAATTTTTAGTGATGACTTTCGGTCTCAAGAACGCCGGACAATCGTTTCAACGTTTCATAGATGAAGTTTTACGCGGATTAGACTTTTGTTTCGCCTACCTCGATGATATTCTCATCGCGTCAAGAATCACGAAGAACACCGCAAGCATCTCCGCATCCTGTTCGATAGACTGCGACAATACGGCGTCACGATCAACCCTGCCAAGTGCCATTTCGGAAAATCCTCCGTTACCTTCTTAGGGTACCTCATCGACGAAAACGGATCCCGCCCGCTACCTGAGCGCGTAGAAATCATCCAAAATTATACCCAGCCTCAAACAATATCTGAACTTCGTCGTTTTCTAGGTATTTTGAAATTTCTACCGACGCTTCTGCAAAAGTGCAGCCCACATACTAGCACCGCTAAATGAATATATTCGCGGCGCCAAACGCAAGGATAAACGTCCCGTGCCATGGACGCCCGAAACGGTAGAAACGTTTAATAAATGCAAGCAACTTCTGGCCAACGCTACTTTACTTGCACACCCACGCGAAGGAGCCGATCTCGCCCTCACCACCGACGCATCAGACGTCGCAATGGGCGCAACGCTGGAGCAAAAGAGAGATGGAATCTGGGAACCTCTCGGATTCTTTTCACGCAAATTCTCAGAACCTCAGAAGAAATACAGCGTCTACGACAGGGAAACTTACCGCAGCTTACCAGGCAATCAAACACTTCAGACCATGGATTGAGGACGTACCCTAATTCTAAAGACGGATCATAAACCACTCACCTTTGCTTTTCAACAACGAGCCGCCAAAGCCTCACCGCGCCAATGGAGACAACTCGACTTTATCGGTCAGTTTACCACGACTATTCTCTTCATCAAAGGAGCAAACAAACGACGTCGCAGGACGCCCTATCTCGACTCAATTCCGTAGATTTACCAACAATAACCAGCACACAGGAGATCGCCAACGCCCAAGAGGAAGACGAAGAACTACAAACTCTCCTCAGATCCGACTCCGCGCTGAAACTCAAAAGATTGAGAGTCGACGACTCGGAAGATGTCATCTATTGTGACGTTTCGACACAGGTAATTCGCCCGTACATCCCCAAATCGCTCCGACGGCGTATATTCGACGTGGTGCACAACTTGTCACACCCAAGTGGACGCGCCACCAAGAAGCACATTCAAAAACGCTTCGTATGGCCCAGCATGGCTAAAGACGTCATGGATTGGGCTCGCACTTGTCTAGCATGCCAACGCAGTAAGATCTCGAGACATGTACACTCCGAGGCTCATCACATACCAGTACCTTCAGAACGGTTCAGACACGTCCACGTTGACATCGTCGGACCACTTACAACTTCAGATGGATACACCTATTGCCTCACGATGATCGACCGCTACTCCAGATGGCCGGAAGCCGTTCCGCTGAAGACAATTACGACAGATGAAGTCGTCAACTCCTTTTGGTCTACTTGGATCGCACGTTACGGAGCACCTCGTACTATCACCTCTGACAGGGGCAGTCAGTTTGAATCTGCAATGTTTGATTCGTTCACCAAGCTCTTAGGCTGTTTCAGGTCCCGCACCACAGCATATCATCCCGCCTCAAATGGGATTATCGAACGCTGGCACCGATCTCTCAAAGCAGCCTTGATGTGCCACAACGGCAAGCAATGGACCAAGTTATTACCAACGGTCTTACTTGGGTTTACGGACCAGTATCAAGGAGGATATCAACGCCTCGGCCGCAGAAATGCTTTACGGAGAAAACCTCACGCTCCCCGGAGAGTTCTTTTTGGATTTAGACGTCCCCACAGACCCTGCCTGTTTCGTACAACACCTACGAGAATACCTACAAACGGTTTCGTCCCAAATCCACAGCTCATCACCATAAAGAAAAAGTTTTTTTGTTTAAGGACTTAGCCACGTGCAGTCACGTGTTCGTCAGGGTCGACAGCAATAGGAGACCCCTTCAAGCTCCTTACGAAGGCCCTTACCAAGTCATGGAACGAGACGACAAGGTCTACAAGATTTCAATTAAAGGCCAGCCCACTACAGTGTCCATAGATAGAATTAAACCAGCACATTTTGAGAACGACGCCTTACGAACGCCGGCCACAATTGATCAGCCCCAGGACGTAGCCGCGCCCGGCCCAAGCGCACCTAGAGTCTACCAAGGACCCAAAGCCAAAAAGGTCGTCACCTTCGCTCCACCCGCTCAGTCACTAGGGGGGGGGTAGTGTGGCGACGCTAGCCACGCTATTGGATGAAAATCTCCGTCCAATCAGCGACCGTCCGTAGGAACCGCGCTCTCCGCGGGTCTAGACACCGAGCCTTTTGGGAACGCTTGAGTTAGCGTTCGTGATGTTCTCTCCTGGCTATTCGTGCATACACACGTTAGTTCTGTACGCGGCGACCGAAGATATTTTTGTACGCTTTGTGAAATATATTTACGTTGTGTGGAATCTCGAGTTATCCCTTCGACCCCCACACAGCTAGAGTTTCTATCTGGTTCGGGACGCGGAACTTGCGTCAACCGTCAACGCTGGTCAACGCCGTCAACGGCGTCAACTTGCGTGACGTGCGTACCCATTTGTCCGTTATCCGTCTCCGGTGCGTGCTCCCCGTCCGCGCGGCCGATTAATCCGCCCGTCGACGCGGGATAGTCGCGCTCGCGCTCGGCGAGCGACGCGCTCATCCCAACTTCCGAGTCGAGGGCTCTCCGTTGACCGTTCACGGAGAGCGCGAGGCGACACTTAGGTTATAAACCGCTCGAGGTGCCGCGGGAATCGAACGGTGGAGACCGGGTGGACCTGTTCGTTGTGCGTGCTGCGTGCACAACTCTCCTCCACGAGTCGCGCGTCGTATACGGATCCTCGCCGATGTGTGCGCGCGGGCGCTGAAGGGACGACGAGCAGTCAGTTGGCATGATTCTCTCTAACGCGCCCGAACCTCGTCTGATTACGGAGAAGAATGGAAGCGGCGATGGTGATGGAGCCTCAGAAGGGTGCTGACCCTTCACGGGCACAAAGGGATGAAGGTACGTCGAGCGTCGAGCTGCCTATACTTTACAATCGGACGTAATCACGCACTCTCTGTTCCAGTGTTGTGAAGAGTGAAGACTGATAACGAAAGAATGTAACCGAATATTCTTAAGGGATGCTCAATCAATATATTTATTCTTTCTCTGTTATTCGTCATTATTATCACAATCTACGTTCAAGATTTTGAAGACGGGAGACAAAGATTTGAATCATATAGCTTTTATCTTCAGTTGTCTAGACATGCTAAATGAATCATGCGATGATTTGAACAATACCGTGTCATTTAAAGGCCGTTCTACTTTAGTCGCAAGCCATCCATATTGTCGCAAGTCGCAAGAGGCTTGCAATTTGAACTTTTACACTGCAGTCTTAAGCCACAGCCAAAAGAAGAGATTTGTTGTAGAAATTTTGTTGTCAACATGTCCTAAGCAAGCAGAACTGCTAGTGGTACAAGTAGGTCACATTTTTAACGGAGTGCGTTTATTCGCCAATATTATACTTTGTACGTAAACACTTTTGGTTTAACTTTATTGTAGATTTTCTTAAACTATCAAGAAAGCTATTATTAGATATTATTAGAAGAGTGAGAAAAGTATGGTATCATTTAAATCATCGGATGAATCGTTTAGCATGTCTAGACAACTGAAGATAAAAGCTATATGATTCAAATCTTTGTCTCCTGTCTTCGAAACCTTGAACGTAGATTGTGATAATATAATGACAGATAACAGAGAAAAAATAAATTAATATATTGGTTGAGCGTCCCTTAAGAATATTCGGTTACTTTCCTTTGTCATTAATCATTGTCATTAATCATAATTATACACAAATACTGTTTATTAGTTAACATTATAAGTTATTGTTTACTGAAATTTACTTGCAGAAAAAAGAAGTGATGCTAGAGGTGCCAAGCCCAAACGTCGTAAAAGGTGAGTTCTTACATGAATATTTTCTGACTTGAACTGAGTGAAAACAAAATTGAAGCTTTCGATCGGTTTAACGGTAGTCGAATTCTTTCGTTGAACAACACATTTTAGAAGCACGAGCACGAGAACATGATATTGTTTAATAACATGATTGCGAAGGTATCTGTGCAGCGTCACGCTGTAACCGGAGGACCGATCAAATATCGAAACTGGAGCCCTGTAGATCGTCGCATTTGATACGAATCCGTTCGATCGCAGAACATGCAACGTGGATGTATTAACAGGTGCCTGGTTGTCCTCCGTGTTGTCGCGTGCACAGAATCGTCCGGAGCCAATATCAGCGCGCGTTCGGAATCCACTTGAGATCTGTGATTCAGCTTCATTATGAAGTCTCATTAATTGTAACGCGACTCGTTTCGACGAGTACCAAGTGCGGCTAAAATAACGAAAAGGTAAAAGTAATTTTAGCAAACGGAGGAATGTGTCAGATCTGAATTGCGGGAATAGTAATACGTGCATTGAGAGAAATTCGTAGAAGATTCGGGGGAATTTTCCGACTAACGCGCGACGAGAAATGGCACGAAATTCTAAGAACGCGTGGAAATACAACGTGTTAATCGAGACACCTTATACGGGGTAAGTTGTGTTGTTAACGGAAGGATTCGAGTTTTTCTCGATCGACATCTGACTAAATGAGTCACGCTTCATTCCGGTTATTTTAATTTCCTACAATTATCTTGTCGCATTTTATTTTCTGAAGATCTATCAACGTGGCAACGTCTGACGCTCTTTTTTTAGAGCTGAATTCCGAGGGCAGACACTGCAAAATTGAATTAATCCTCACGACCATTATTATATACTTTGTTAAACGCGAGCGCGTTACATTGTGATTCACGCGTTATATGCGGTTTGTGGTTTAATAGCTGTTAAGTGAGATCACGCATGTGACAGAAGGAAGGAGAGTGAAAGAAATTATCGCGTATCTTATTCCGATAATGCGAGAATATCGAGTGACTTGAAATTCCGACACCCAAATTCAGAGGAGTATATAGAAGTATCAGAGGACGCGTCGTCGCCTTGGAAAAAAAAAACAACAAAAAAACCCCGTCCGATAGAAACATTAATACTCCTCTGAAATTGGGTGTCGGAATTTCAAGTCACTTGATATTCTCGCATTATCGGAACAAGACACGCGATAATTTCTTTTTCTCTCTTTCCTTCCGCGACGCACATGCACGAGTATAATCACGAAATCCCCCTTCAATCTCGCTCGACGGAATCGCTATCTGGAGCATGCCTTTCTCTCTCGTCCGAGTTTGCCCCGAGCAGTCGGCACAAATAGCCTGACTCACCTGGTTCTCTGAATATTCACCTCTCGGTTTATATACGTTAAACATGTACCGTTTTCGTATAACGTGCCACGATGAGATTGACGTTTTCGCCGTGTCTTACGTATTCTGAATCCTCGATCATTACGATCAGAAAATATATTTTTACGCAGACGATTATTTTTTTTTTTTACGGCTGGATATAGTGTTTTCACCATGTGGACAACTGATTTAAAGTGTTACCGTTGTTCGTTGCGATAACGACAATGAATATGGAAACTTTAGCGCGACTTCATTGTCGAGTTCGGTGCTTCTTTAGACTCGCGGAAGAGTAATGACGATTACTTCAGCAAATTATCGCTGCCTCGTGGTCACATGAGGTTCCTCTTTGTAGCGATGTATACGCGATATTTACTGTGATGATTACTGTGTTACCTAATACCTCTTAGGATTATTGAACTCTTAGTTTGTCGGGAAAAATGTGAAATGAGTGATAACTTGATGTGACAAAATAAGTATCACAATTTTACTCGACGAGCACAAAAAATTGACGTCGTATCGCGCCGTTTAATCTAACACGAGATGGTGAAGTTCAGGGGTCCGTTGGTGCATCGGGTTAAACTGGCGTATCGCAATTTAACGGATATGACGATGACGAACGAGGTGGACCACTCGATATCGTGTGAAAACATAAGATTGCTTGATGGGTCAGTACGTAAAATTATTGTTTATGTATAGAATCGAACCCAAGAAATTGAATCGTCGATTTTCTAGGGCTATATTACTGTGAGAACTTCACGCGATGCCTTCTCAAGAAGATCACGAAAAAGAAGAGTATATTAAGCTTCAATATTCTTCTTTTTCGTAATCTTTTTGAGAAGGCATCACGTGAAACTCTTACAGTAATCTCTAAAGTATCGCGAATATGATAACACAAGTATCGTCATCATTGCACGAGTATTAAATTGCAAATATTATATAAGTATTAATTCTGCTATCTTTGCCATGCCTAATTCCTTTAATAATGACAAAGATAGCAGAATTAACGAAAAATTTTCAAGCTTAAGGAGGTTTGACTGTTTCCTTGTATATATGTATACACAATTTCTGTAACTTTAAAGCGAACTTTTAAAGCGAATATCTCAGAAATGCGAGGGTAAATCGTTTTGTAATTTCACACACGTTAAGATCATATACATTCCAAAACTACACAAAAATTTCAAATCTGTAAGTTGGATTTGACCTAATAGTCGAACCCCCTTATAACAAATACATTCTAAGAATCAAGAACCTATTTGATTTACTTTCGAAGAGAATTTTCAAAGTATAACATGATGCTAACCGATGTTTCAAAATCCGAAAGAAAGAATTAATACGTTTATTTCTTTGCCATATCGAAATTATCTCTATAGCAAATCGACGATTCACTTTCCTGAATCCGACTATATTACAGGCTATATAATGACACGATATCAGCGAGATTTTTCTTCACTGAAACCTCATTAGTACGTATTGGGATCTTCATTAAGTTCCTTCTACAGTCGTCCGCATGCATATATGCGACTAGCTTGCCAAACGAAAGTTTACCACGAGCAGAAAGCCTTTTACCTGAACGAGTAACTTTCACGCGAATCACGCGTGTTAGAATTAAGATCGCTAGTGTCGTGCGACTTGTGGATACAAGATATATAAGTTTCGCGTGACCGATACCCGTATCAGAATTTACCGTTGCGTTAGCAGTATCTCGCGACAGAAAATCGCCAAGATGCACGTCCTTGTCTGGCGGCGTGTCGGGTCTGCCGTCGATCATGCTCGATTTATCGCGTACACGTGCACTCCGTTCAATAATTTGATATTCCGTCGCGATAAAACGCTACATTGTTCGGCAGTTAAGAGACACTCGCGCTCATACGTCTGAAGAATATGACGCGGCTAATGATGGCGTTTGTATCTTTTACGTTTATTATATTCAATCCGAGGGATTCAGTCACCGGGAAATGTTATTACGCGATCGTAAACATTGCAAATTATGTAATCCGTAATTATGTTTCTGTAATTGTACCATAATTTGCGCAGACACAATCCCATTTGATGGAAAGTCACATATGACGGGTGTAATCAAGAGTAATTTGAAATAATTGGATAAAGATAATACAATTATTATTATTTTAGATGTATTATTATCGTCCCATGTGAAACATAAATATAAAGGACCCCGCACAAACTTTATGGATTTTGGCCATAAATTGAAAATTATTTTTTCGAGATTCAAAGAGGGCAAAAAAAACGCTCGAAGGAGAAAGTTCGTTTCTTTATCTGTGGCGAAATTAATTCGACCCTAAAAGTAATTTGGAATAATTGGATAAAGATAATATAACTATTATTATTTTAAATGTATTATTATCGTTCTATCACGTGTATATGAGACATAAATCAATATAAATTTCTACCATAAATTGAAAATTATTTTTTCGAAATTCAAAGAGGGTAAGGAAAATGCTCAAGAGAAAGTTCGTTCTTCGTCTGCGGTAGCGAAATCAATTTGCCCCTGATCATCCCTTAACGCTCCATGGAACTCCAAGTATTTGGGCTCTTCATCGAGCGATTCTTCCGCGTCTCCGGCTCGGCATTGTCACGTATGTCGTACTGGTCCGCGTATCACGAGATATCACGAGCGATCGTCCGGCTTTTATCCTCTCCGTCGAACGTCTGAAGAAGTGTGCCGTGGGCAAAAAGGTGATCCGTGAGCAACCGATTGTGGGACAGGCGATTACCGAAGTTATCAGTCGCTCGGTGATATCAATTCGCGTCGAGTATCGCACAATATTTTGGTGCCGCGTCTTCCCCACTCGTTCGCCGTCTCCAGCTCGCTCGTAAAAATCGCATATCGACGAACCTCCACGTTTCTGCCGCGCGGCAAAAAATTGACATTTTTACAGGGGAAGATTGATCGCGCGTTTCTCTGGATCGTTCTTTTCGCCAGACTTCTGACTGCTCGGAATGTTCGTATGATAGTTCGATGTTGGAGTTTCCATGGTGGAACAGCGAATCGATATAGGAGATTCGGCTCGGGTTGCTAACTCTTTGGTTAAAATCGAATCACGATTTCATATCGCGCGGCTCTTATCGGAGCGCGACAATAAAGCAGACGGACAATAAAGTAGAATTTTCCCGGGAATACCACGAGAACGTTCTCTCCTAACGTTCGCTTAAATTAACGTTCGCTAAAGCCTGGCGTCATTTTATCGGGAATGTAACATTGTTCCCAATTTCTGTACGCGACTTTTTTTTCGTGCTTATCCACCGTGCGCCAGACGATAGAAAATAGATAATTTTCGAAAGCCTAATTCGAGGCAGATAAGGAACTGCGGCGCGTAACGATTTCCATTAACAATAAGTCGAATTGAATACAGAACTTCAGGTTCTCCGTTTGATGATGAAGAGTGAGGAAAGGTTGCCTCTCCTTAACAAAAAAACTTACGGCGCCGTCGATACTTTATGGTAAGCTCCTGATGGAGAAATGCGATTGTTAATTGTTGTGCAATATTACGCAACTGTGTTGGGAAGGAACCAGTCCGCCGAAGTCATTCCCACAAAGTTGCTGGAGATTTAATTTATTTTCTCTTTCCTTGTATAGACCAAGTGGAATCAAGGAAAAATATAGAAATAGATAAACGTTAGTCAATTTTAATAAATAGTTTTAGGATTTTTAGCCATTAGTTTTTTAAGCTTTTTTTTTTAGATTAACATAACGCAAGCACAGTTTGAGCAGCTTCGAGAATCTTTGGATTGAAATAAAACTTGCATTAGCTCCTCTCAGTTGAGTCTTGGCTCTCTGTATTTCAAATTTATAATTTATAATCTTATCTACCTATAGTATTCCGGCAAGTCATGTTCGCCTGCTTAGCGTTCGTGGAGTATCGTTTAGTAATTATAGCTTGCGCTGAACGTTGTTTGTAGAGTTTACAGAAATCTATTTCCGCGGTGTCGACATACTGCTGTTATCAACGAGCAGATAAGAGGCTAGAGTTTTTGAAATTAGAGATAGCCGACTGAGACACGTTCATTGTCTTTTAAACGTGGTACGACAGATCGTTGCGTGCTGCATATCAGAGTTCTATGCTAGCGCACGCCGTTAATTTGTAACTTTGTCGAATCTCTTCCCGAAACTTTCGTAACATCTTTTATCTACGATGTTGATTCACGGAACGATGATAATGGAATCTCTTCGGTTTGTCACGTCATTCACGTCAAACATATTGCGCAAGTCTGTAAAAGAGATTACCTACAGTAAGCAAAGTATTAATTGGTTTAAAATACTATGAGACCGTTATGGCAATTTATTTCGCAATGATAAGTACACGATCTCTCCATCGTCTCGTCGTCTTCGGCCCATCTTAAAATAAAACGCGGAACACATTGCTGGAAGAAGTAACATCTAAATACAAAATTTTACTTTATTTGTTAAATTCAAAATGTCTCTTAATTTATTACAGTATATGTATATTAAAGCAATATATTAAAATAGAATAATTTCATTTGGAAGATAAAATGCGATTTACTTTTAAAAATCCCTTTTTTAAGCCGGAAAATATTCAGTTCAATATCATTAATTAATATATTTTTTTAAATACGATCTACTTATCATATTGCACTGGATTTTAATGATGAATCACATTACATTGTACGAAAAGATCGGATTAAAATCGACGAATAGACGATCAGCTTTAGACTCGCGATAAACCTAGGAGACACCTTACGTTGCAGAATGTCTGATTTACTATGAAAATTTGCAGTGATGGCGACGAACCCGATTCTAAGGGTATCACGCACCTGGTGCGTGCACTACGCACGTCGGAAGCGTGGCAGCTCACGCAGGAGACCACCACGGTTAAAATCGGCATCAAGGGTGTGACCTGTCAGAGTTGCGCGAACAACATCGAAAGGGTGATCGGCAATCGGCCCGACGTCGTCAGTATCAAAGTGGTTCTGGAGGAGAAAGCCGGCTACATCGAGTACAAAACGCACGAGATCACACCCCGTGAATTGGCAGAGGCGATCGAGGACATGGGGTACACCGCCAGCCTGCCATCCAGCAACGCGGGAAACAAAGCGAACAATTCCTTAATACCTGCCACCGGCACCTGCAACATACACGTAGACGGAATGACGTGTCAGTCGTGCGTTAAGAACATCACCGGTGAGTCGACATATGAAAATAAAACAAATCCATGCGTGATTCGGCACATTCGGCATAAAGGTTCATTAGCGACATAAGTATCTGAAAATTAGACACCAGGAAATCTTGGTTCTTATTTGTTATGTCTATATATAATCTTTACACACTCACTTGAAAAAAAGATTGCTCTGTTCGTATATGATAAAGTAATAACTGTTTGATGTTTTCTTGGTTTAAAGCTTTGAAATTTTATCCTTTCTATCTTTTATATTTCATCCTTTATATTTCTTATAAGGCCATGATGTGTATTTTCTATTGTAGATGTTCTGTCCGAAAAGCCCGGTATAAAGAATGTGAACGTCAGCCTGGAGGATAAAGAAGCCAAAGTCTCTTACAGTAGCGGTGATGTAACAGTCGATCAGATAGTAATGTATATAGAGGACATGGGCTTTACTGCGTATGTAAAAAGAGCGAAGGACGAGGCATCGCAATTGGATGCTGATATCAATAAAAAGAAGAAGAAGACGGAGCTGGTGCTGCAAGCGAACGGCGCTGGTGATGTCAAAAAACAATTGTCAAAGTGCTTCCTGCGTATAACTGTACGTTATGTTTCACATATATATATATATATATATATGTGAATATATATATATATATATATATATATATATTCTTTATACATATTTATAAATTTTTCAATTAAGTAGCTCCTTGTGTCAACAATATAACCAGATAATGGATTAATTTGTGTTTATGAAAAAGGGTATGACTCACGCTCACCATGTCACTGGGATAGAGAAACACTGTAAAAAGCTGTACGGAGTAAATAGCATACTGGTGGCTTTGATGGCCGCCAAGGCAGAAGTCATATACAATCCTGACAAAATAAAAGCGGCTGATATTGCTTCCTGTATATCGGAATTGGGTTTTCCTACGACTTTAATCGAGGAATTCGGGACCGAAGAAGTCGAAGTCGAATTAAAAGTAAGACAGTTGAAGATTTAAAGTATATTTTTAGATTAACATTAATAGTATTGATTGAAAACAGAACTTTGTTCGTTTAGCATGGATTCTGGAAATAAATCCCGCTTGTCTATAACAGCACAATTCTCGAACGTGCTTGGTATAAAAAAAAATTTAAATTAAAATTATGTAGAAAGTTAGAGATTTATAACTACTTCGTATGCATAGCCTTGTGGAGACGTTGCACGTTCCTGACTTAATTCCTTTCAGATCATGGGAATGACGTGCGCGTCTTGCGTAAATAAAATAGAATCGACCGTGAAGAAGCTACCTGGTGTACGATCGGCGATGGTCGCTCTAGCGACGCAGCGGGGCAAGTTCAAGTACGACGTGGAAATGACTGGTGTCAGAGATATCATTGAATGTATCAATAATTTGGGTATTTACACGGCCAGTCTGTTTAGCAATCGAGATAAGGAAAATAGGGACTACCTGGATCAAAAGTAAATACAATGTTGGGATATGAATAATATACGCGTCGCACGTGCGCGCGCGATATACAAGAGTTTTTAATGGTCATTGTTTATGTTGCAGAGAAGAGATAAGTAAATGGCGAAGGACGTTCTTCATATCGCTGATTTTCGGAGTTCCGAGTATGGTATCGATGACATATTTCATGCTAGTTATGTTGTTCGCTAACAAGACACATGAGGAAATGTGTTGCATAGTACCTGGTCTTTCTTGGGAAAATCTGTTACTCTTCGTGTTCTCCACGCCGGTGCAGGTATGCGCAACGAGAGTACATTAACCCTTACCATATTCAGTTATATGCGTTTCGAATTAATTATTCATATTATTATGCAGTTTTTTGGTGGCTGGTATTTCTATGTGCAAGCCTATAAAGCTTTGAGACATGGTACAACCAACATGGACGTTTTAATCTCGATGACTACTACGATCTCATATCTTTATTCTATCGCCGTTCTCACTGCTGCTATGATAATGCAAGAGAACGTCAGTCCACAGACGTTCTTCGACACTCCACCGATGCTCTTGGTCTTCATCAGTCTGGGAAGATGGCTCGAGCATGTGGCGAAGGTACCTCACCATGATTGAATCCTTTGTATAGAAAAATATAACCAAAAATAACGCTAAAATGTATTTCGCTTTTAGGGAAAGACGTCCGAAGCTCTCTCCAAACTGTTATCTTTAAAAGCCACGGATGCAGTGTTGGTTACGTTAGGACACCACAAAGAAATATTAACGGAACGCTCGATAAGCGTTGACCTGGTGCAACGTGGCGACATACTAAAAGTGGTCCCAGGTGCTAAAGTGCCTGTCGACGGCCGCGTATTGTTCGGTGAGTCGACCTGCGACGAGAGTCTGATCACCGGTGAGAGTATGCCAGTGCAAAAGAAGGAAGGCTCGATGGTGATCGGCGGTTCGATCAATGAGAACGGATCGTTGGTGATCACCGCCACCCACACGGGCGAGCACACGACGCTGGCGCAGATCGTTCGCTTGGTGGAGGAGGCGCAGACGAACAAGGCACCTATCCAGCAACTGGCCGACAAGATAGCCGGCTATTTCATACCCCTGGTCATAGTGGTCTCTCTAGTGACGCTAGTGATTTGGATCATCATCGGCTACATGAATGTCGAGCAGCTGCCCATGTCGCACAACGACCAGTTCAATAAGCACGGTTTGAGTCGCGTGGAGATCATATTTCAATACGCCTTTCGAAGTGCCCTGGCAGTACTCGCGATTGCTTGTCCCTGCGCTCTTGGCCTGGCCACCCCGACCGCGGTTATGGTCGGCACGGGCGTAGGTGCGCTAAACGGCATTCTGATCAAGGGCGCCGAACCGCTGGAGAACGCGCACAAAGTCAAATGCGTTGTCTTCGACAAAACGGGAACGTTGACGCACGGTGCTCCAACCGTCACCAAGATCGAATTGTTCGTGGAGGAGATAATCTGTTCATTGGGGACGTTGCTGACGGTCGTCGGCACGGCAGAAAGAAACAGCGAACATCCTATCGCGGCAGGTAAATATTACCATGCTTTCTGTACAGTTACGTTTACATTGAACCGCGCAATGATTGTTAATTTCTTTTTCAGCGATCGTACGCTACGTGCAGGACACAATCGGATCGAAAACTGGACAATGTACGAATTTTGAGGCAGTTCCCGGCTGCGGTTTGAAATGTAAGGTATCTCATTTGGAAGGTGCGCTGGGCGAGTCGTTGCAATCCGAAAAGCTTATAAACTACATGGACCAGTCGCACAACGTGTCGACTGGAATGTACAATGTCAATAACGTGCGCATCGACAAGTTGTCGATCGTCGAGAAGCCGGTGGCCGATCGTCAAGAGATGCAAAAGTTAAATCTACAATTACTTTTGGAGCCTCCGCGTCGCGATTCGAACATGATTGACGAGATATATGAGATGTGCATTGGTAATCGGGAATGGATGCGCCGGAATGCGATCAACGTTCCGCAGGAAGTCGACGAGAGGATGGTCAACGAGGAGAACCTAGGACACACCGCGGTTTTGGTCGCGATAAACAATCTTCTGGTCGCCATGATCAGTGTCGCTGATACAGTAAAGCCCGAGGCACATCTCGCAGTCTATACCCTGAAGAAAATGGGATTGGAGGTGATTCTCTTGACGGGCGATAATAAGAAAACCGCGGCTTCGATTGCCAAACAGGTACGGAATAACAAGATCCTATTGTATTGAATTCTATTTCTGAGATTAGATCAGTTTTTATTGGCTTCCTGGGAATATGTAGGTCGGCATCGACAGAGTTTTCGCGGAGATGTTACCGTCCCACAAGGTGGCTAAAATTCAGCAACTGCAAAAACAGGGTTTGAGAGTCGCCATGGTGGGAGATGGTGTCAATGACAGTCCGGCTCTAGCTCAATCAGATGTCGGTATCGCTATCGCGTCTGGCACAGACGTTGCCGTGGAGGCTGCCGACGTGGTTCTGATGCGCGTAAGTCATGCACAAAATAAGTGAAAGTAATGTGTTCTACGAGTTATTACACGAAAGCACTCTATCAAATGTTTTGCAGAACGATCTTCTGGATGTAATCGCGTGTTTAGATCTATCGAGAAAAACGGTCCGCAGGATAAGACTGAATTTCTTATTCGCTAGTGTCTACAATCTTCTGGGTATTCCCATAGCTGCCGGAGTATTTAGCTCCTTTGGTTTCTTCCTACAGCCATGGATGTCTTCCGCCGCCATGGCTTTAAGTAGCGTGTCGGTAGTAGGAAGTTCCTTATTATTGAAGCTGTAAGTAGCTAATACCACTTTTTAATCATGGATTTAAAATAATTGTAATATGATCTTAGAGAAATAAAGAGATAGAAAGATTATGTTATTCGTTTCATAATCAATAGAATGTTTTAACGTATACTGGAAATTTGTGCAGTTATCGTAAACCGACTAAAGCCACGTTGGAAACTCCCGGATACCTAGAAGCTAGGTTTACCCATTCCATAGGGCGATCGAACGATTTGAATACGATAATAGTGGATCCGTTCCATCGTGGATCGAACGATTCGCTGAACAGATATAAATCAACTATGAACAGATCAACGTCCACACTGTCCAGGTATTATAGGCAAAAAAAGAACACGTTATTCTTACAAAATAGAAATAGCACCGTTGCTTAATATTATGTACAGCTAATTGATGTTAAATATAGGAGAAAATTAATTATTTATTTCTTATACTAACCATGTACAGAATTATTTTTGATAGTGCAACTTATGCTCTTCCTATCATCGCTGATTAAAATATCGATATTATGTGTAATTATTATTGTTTGCGAATAACAACTCAAAATCAAATATAACTATAATTATATGCTTAATATCACATAATTGTAAATAACATATAAATATTAAGGGGGCGCATTTGATAAATTCAGGTCATTGTAATATTTTAGATATTTTTGTACAGGATGATTCTTAATTATATTTAATTTCAATATAATGTTATAATTAAATTTTAATTCAATCTAGTTACTATAATTTTCTTCCGAAACATATTTTCTTAATAATTTTCACGATTTTTCAAAAGTATAAAGAAACTAATTTTTGCTTAACTTTTCATTTAAATGTCTTAAAAAGAGAGAAATTGATATCGATATTAAATAATTCAGAATCATTCTGTATGTGACGCATGATGTGTTCAATCAAGCTATAACATTTTTCATGTATGAAATCACATTATTCCTACTTTATAATGATACTAAAGTTGATCAAAATTATTATTTCTGCGAAAAGATTTTATTTTGAATGTTACAAAAGTTTTGTTTATTCTCTGGGAAAAATGTTGGTTTGTTACTTACAATAGAATATAAGACTGAGAACAAGAATATTCTTATCTGCGAGAGAAATGTATTATCTAATTGAAATTATCTTTATTATAAATATAATTCTTTATAATGATACCGAATGTGAAATTAAATAATTAATGAGTAAAATTGTCTAAGAAATGAATGACATGTGTCGTTGCTGTGGAATATTTAAAGAACTTATTTTTTGGATGTAATGTATTATGAATTCGACTGTACATGAGAAAATACATGAAAATAATTGATGAGTGAAATTATCTAAGTAATTGACATGTGTCGTTGCTGTGGAATATTTGAAAAACTTATTTGTTGGATGTAATAAAAAATATTTGTTGAATGTAATGTATTATGAATTTGACTGTACATGAGACAATACATGAGAAAATACATGAAAATGCATGAGAAAATCATATTTTTATTCATGCTGTTAACACATTACATCATCATCGAGAAAATATAACACATACATCATTTGCTGAAATGCACTTATAAAACTAATATGACACTAATATAACGTATTAATATGCTATATATAATCTTTGTTGCATACAACTATTTGGATAGCTACAAATTAGCTAATATAAAACTTAATATGTCTGTGCATCACGAAATCTATTTGCAGAATATTTGGAAAGTCAAAACTCGAGGTGGAGGGCCATCTCCTTGGCGAGGAAGCAGATGAAACTGATTTAGCCGTGGATTTTTCGAATTATCGTAAAAACGCGAAGAACTCTATGGACATAACTTCCGTATGAATCTTGCATGAGCAGATTGTCTGACAAGCATTTTAATTCTGTTGACTTTGCAGCAGCAAATGAATCGAACGTTACCCCCCAATATATATAATTTTAATATTACTTTCTAATGGAGCTAACAGAAGAAATTGTATAAAAATAGTCAACTAACAATTCTATTACAATATAAAGCGATTTTCACTTGTCACATTAAAAATAAGCTGCATCGCGAAAGTAATACCAATAATTCATACCTAGACTTCGTGAATCGATTTGAGTGATACTTATTCATGTTCAAACGAATTGATTGTTATATTTTTATAAACTTTATATATTAAGATGTATAAATAATACCGATCTACCTGACTGTGAATGTTTTCATAACAGGATAGCAGTACTTCTTTTTATTGCAATTAATAGAGATACAAGTTTTATCAATAGTTTTTTATCTTATTACATGCAGATGTACTTAATTCAAATAATAAATGAAAAAAATTACGTTTTACACATTTTTAAAAATACGTGCAATATTTTATATAGGTTTTATATATTATGTCCTTTTTTGTTTTATAGATTTTAAAACAAACAAAATACAAAACTATTTTATATAAAATGTATAAAACTAAAAATTACGAGATTTTGGAAAAATTTGAAAAATCTTTAAAGTTTATCGCACTTATTTTTAAATTATACATTTTATTTTTCGACTGAATTGCAACGATTGAAAGTAAAAAAAAACGAAAATCATGATCTGTTAAGATATTTATTAGATATAAATTATATATGAAATATCAGAAATCTTAAGCGCTGCAATTGTAACTTGCATTACTTAAATAAAAAAAGATGCGAATAACGGTGTTACTTTTAAACGTAATTTAAGAATTTTTTATATTACTATTTATATTTTCTTTCAAATACTTATTGTTAGTGAGACACCACAATGTGCGTCTAATATTTAAGATACGAGACAATGCGTATGTATATACATATACAAAATTTTTTAGCATGGATTTGTGCTTAATTTTTTTCATTTTGTAACCTAACCTCTCTTGTACAATATTATTTAAAACATATTTGTAACCAATTCCTTCTTACATATAAAATAGCGTTTAAATATTAATAAGAAAAAATTATATACAGTTATTAAAATATTCTATATCATAAAATATTGTTTATATAAGATAATTTATGATTACTAAGATTCTCCAGGTTTTTAATATTCTCGATAACAACGATATAAAATTTACATGCACATAAAATTACGGTAGAACAGTAGAACAGTAGTAAAATTATAAATATCAATTTTCATAAACGGAGCCTTTGCATAAAGATACTTCTTTGACAGCTATCGGTAGCAATTAAGACACATAATTTGCTCGTCGCAGTTATATCTGAAACAGAACAACGCATACAGTTACAAATGGTATATATATGAAGCTTTTACAAAAGTACATATGGCTAACAACTTACACAGGTACAGAGCAGTTTTGACAGAACAATTCTGTGCATTTGGCGCACACAGCCTGACAGGTAAGACACAGCGCCTGATCGCAATAGTAACACACGCTCACTGTAGATCGATCTATCAATTGGTCACATCCGCAAAGGTCTATCTGGACATCCTGGAAGAAAAAACAAATGGTCACAAAGCCGTCCAAAGCTGCGGTCCACTTGACGCTACAAATGCTTCGAAGCATTACTCTTCTCTTTTCTTTCAATGAAGAAAGAAGGAGAAGAACGCTCCAAAACATTTGTAGCGTCAAGTGGACCACAGCCGTCCGGTCCAAGTGCCACAACGGCAGTCCCACGACCTACATTGACAAGTTTGTTGCTAGTTTTCAGCTGCAATTTATCGGTCAACAGCATCTGCTTCAAATTGGACGTAGATCTGAATTTACAAGGTGACGGACGTTGAGGGAAAGGTAGATCTGTAGAATCCATTTGTGCGGACGTGTTCAACTTATGGGCGAGTGCCTTCGCGCCTGCCTTGAGCAAACTCAGGGTCCTATCTGGAAACGTATGCGGAGACGGGTGTTAAGATTCGAAAGAGAGCGTACGAATTTAATTTTGCGCAAAGCGAGCTAAATAGGTATACTTACCGTAGACATCCCTCATCCGCTGGTCGCTGGATACGCCGTTATTCATCTGTTTCTCTCCCACGTGCACTTTCAACTGCGGCAACAGGTCGCTTTCGAAGGGACAGGCACGTTTTGGCATTTTTCAAACTTGGCGTTAAATGATTAAAGTATTAGTATGACACTGTCGCACACGTAACGTCAGACAGAAGCCTGAGAATTAACAATAAAACCTGTCGAGAGTGCCGAGTGCCGGCGTTTTAGATGGAATCAGATGGAATCTGTTTACTCTATAATAGCGCCTCTCAGAAAACGTGCACGCTGAATAACTACGTAGCCGCGGCTGTTTCCGACGGGTAACACAATGGGTCTGTTTTCTATTTTGCTGAAAACTGGCTGCACTAATTCAGAGTTCATCTTTTTCCTTCCAATGCAATGTGGAGTAAAAAAAAATTTGAGCCCTGCGCACAATAGAGCATCATATTAGGAATAAGAATAAATATTAAATATTAATTAGACATTTAAATATATGAATATTCTATTCAGCTGATCGAGACATATATGGTGGAGATAAAAACTCGAAAATTTATTTTGACCATTTTTCCAAAAAATCGCTCCGTAGCAGTTTGAAGGCGATGCTGCTGATTACGAATATCGCAGTTAAAGCGCGATTTTCTCATTATCTTGGCCGTAATATGGATTTTACGATTCGTACTTATAATAGTTCACGCTTGCAGCGTCTCCACCGTGTCACTGGTCTACCCTTTTTAAATATTTAGGATATGTAAATGTAGGAATATTCCTATATATTTATATTATGTATTTAATTTTTTTCCATTCTATGTGTTACGATTAATTATTATTTCTATAATATTTAATATTTTTATTCTTATTCCATAATATAGGTACCTATATACTCTTTGTTATTCTTTTTCAATATTTTTCAGATACATAAAACAGCGCTTTAGATAAAGTTTCATTGGAGTAGTATCTAAGCATAATTTCGTATTTATTGCGAATTCTTATGGAGTAGAAAAAGCATATTCTTTTGGTATCTGAAAGAAGGACTCAGAATTGGTGACATATAGAAATAAATTTATTTTGAACTCTTTAAGTCTTTTAGTCTTTTTAGAGCAGAAATATTACGAAAAAAAGAGTTTATTTCATAAATCGGGAATTTAAAGAGTTCTTTTTTAATTCTCCTTACTATCTGGGGTGTTACCCGTCGGAAATATTCGCGACTACGTAGTTTAATGTGCACGTTTGGCGTACGTAGAGGCGCTAGCGGCCGGAGCGGAGGCAGCGGAGCAGTGGAGCACGTGCGTGCATTCGCAACCTTCTTTCTGCCACTTGCCACTTACCACCACTCTCTGCTGGAACAACGGTCAAACACTGCCAGTTTAATAAGTACAAATTCTTATATGGAACGTACGATCTGAGCGTGCAACGTTAAAGCAACTAATTTAGAAGAACTTCTGCATGCAAAGGCTCGAGCTTCTGGTGAAACTCACGTTTCGCTTCGACCTGGTGAGGATTTATTAAATAACGACATATATTTATTTGGTACAGCATTAGATCGCGTAATTCATTATATGATGATCCGAGTCAATTATCGAGAAACGCGCTTTTCGGCGGACTCGGAAAAACTTTTAGACTTTTTATGTAGAATGGGGTTCCTCAGTGAAAGCTAGCATAGAGTGCAGCACCAATATAAATGTTGGTAGTATTTGGTAGTATTGGTAGTATTTTTTGGAAGTATTAGTATCATTTACGCCGCTTTACCGCGCTTTACTACCAATCTCAGTGGCTCCCCTGGCGGGAGCAAAAGTTAGTGAGGAACCCCATTATCGTAATATACGAGTTATATAGTAAACTGACGCCATCTTCATTGTTTCACGAGTCCTTCCCCAATCACCACGTGCGACTGCGACTTATTCCGCCTTCGACATCGATTTTCTTTAACGGTTGCGATAGAGCGCCTTTAGATTACCGGTCCTCCCTTTGCATCGCATTGCATCTGCATACGAGGTAGTGCTATACGAGTAGCACGCTTTCTCGCCACAAGCAACGGGAGCCAACCGGAAACACTTATTTAATCCACGCGTAATCTCGTCCGGCAATTTAAAAAATGCCCAAAACGCGACAGGGCGGAATCAAGAAGCGTACCCGTAGGCTAAATCGCCTCCTCCACACTCGTCCTCTACGCGACTACGCGGAAGATCTCGAGTTCAGCGGAGCTCTCAGAACAATGTCGGGAAAATCGACCGCGAGGATCGGCACGCACGACGGTACTTTTCATTGCGATGAAGTCCTCGCCTGCGCACTTTTAAAACTGCTACCGCAATACAAGGATGCATCTATAGTAAGGTAATAATCCTCATCTCAAAGCCAAGAGCTTTTTAACGCATTCGATCAATGATAATAAAATGCGGAGAAAGGGAATTGGCATGAATAATAATATCGAAACGAAATGAATAGGAAATATTGGGTTACAGAATTCATGGATATTCAATTAAATTTTTAGATCTCGGAATCAGAGTGTCTTAGATACCTGTGACATCGTGGTGGACGTTGGCGGAGAGTATGATCCTTCTAGACATCGATACGATCATCACATGAGGTAAAATAATATACTTTTCAATGATACGCCATTAAAGAAAAATCTCTGCTTTTGCTTACATCGTTATTTATTATCTTCCCGTATCAGAGAATTCCAGGAGTCGATGAGTACCGTTATAAAGAAACCAGGGTACGATTGGACAATAAAACTAAGCAGTGCCGGACTGATCTACTGCCATTTTGGTCATGAGATATTGAGGATTGTACTTTCGGACGTAACAGAGGACAAAGTCATTGACGAAATCTTTAGGAAGATTTATGACACGTTAATTCAGGAAATCGACGCTATAGATAACGGTGTGCCGATGTACGACGCGGAGCCATTGTAAGTGGGTGTAACTTTTGTAATGTTACGTAATGTGCAGTACGCTTTAGCAAAATTATTGTATCCAGCATTTGTTTCAGGTATCGAATAGTCACCAATTTAAGCGCGCGCGTAAACAGACTTAATCCTTCGTGGAACAGTCAAGATGTGAATATAGAAAAACAATTTGAGAAAGCCATGGCTTTGGTTCTGGAGGAATTTTTGGAATTCGTACAATACGCGAAAAACGTTTGGTTACCGGCAAGGGACATCGTGCGACGCGCTGTGGAGAGTCGATTCGAAGTAAGGAAAACCCTCCCACTATTAGTTTTTTCGTTTTGAATATATTTCCGATTATCGTTTAATATAAAATTGTAAAACGTTTCCATAAGGTCGATCCGAGCGGAGAAATAATAGTGCTGTCGAAATTTGTACCGTGGAAAGAACATTTGTTTCAACTGGAAAAGGAGATGAACGTGTCGCCATCAATAAAGTACGCCATTTTTGAGGCTAAAGGGTCTGGAGACCTTTTTTATTGGATTGAGTGTATGCCGGTAGCGTTGAGAAGTCGCATGCACAGAATGTTACTCCCGCAAGCGTGGGGCGGTTTGGTGAGTGATGCTCTTGTGGAAGCCTGTGGAATTGAAGGCGCTCTATTTGTGTATCCCGAGCGAAACTGCGGCGGTCACAAAACCAAGGACGGCGCAATAACTATGGCGCAGGAAGCACTCAGGATTGGGAAAACTGTGCAAGGTGGAGAAAAATGACTATGTCTAGACCATTGATTTTTTTTAGAATTTTTATGACAATTATTGAACATTTTTTAAAAACTTTTTTAATTAAATGCAACTCGATCATGTACATTTCGTTTTTTTTTTTTTTTTAATACTTATGGAATCACAGTATGAAAAAATCATTTCATCTTTTGAATTGCGTTAAATATACATATATTGATATATATTCAATAAGGACGAACCAAACTGCACGCACTTATTTCAGAAATTATTTAAAAAATGGTTCGTTTATTGTTAAAGTTTCTTCACATCAGATCCATATAACATGGCACAAGTTTTCTCCGCATGTTCTTCTGCGATCGGCGAAGAGATAGCACAATTTTATCGATACGCGGGCGGTTTCCGATGGTTGCTTAACTCGTCAGTCAGCATTTCGGGCGGCTGCTTGCGCGTGGGCGGCCAAATGCGCGGCCTTAGCCTGGGCCACTTCGAGAGTGTCGATTACTCGGCCGTCAGGTCCAAGTGGAGCGTAACTGTAAGCGTAGAATGCAGGCGAAGTGGCGTATGCCAGAGCACCGTATGGAACCAGCCCGATAGTCTTAGCTGCCTCCTGCGTAAACAAATATTTAATTAAATTAAGATAAATGTATCAATGCCTGGACACGTACCTATGTCTGGACGGATAGGTACGTGTCCAGGCATTAGTACAATTTACCTAACTCATCGATATATTGCGTCGCGAGGAAATCACGGAAGACTAAATAATGTTACCAAAACGCCTCGGAGATATATGATGATATGTAACGGGGGTGAAGATGAATGGGGCATTACGATTTACAGTCTAAATATACTATATATAATATTTCTATGCTGTAGAGTGTAGATGAACGTTGCATCAACGGTTCTCGACTTTTAACAATGAAGAGCAGTGCTACGTTGAATGCCGGTCACGAACAGCTATTGCCGTTTGCGCAACCATCTCTAAACCGAGAGTCGTACTTGGGCGTGAGCGGCGAGATGGGCAGCCTTGGCCTGGGCGACCTCAGGTGTGTCTACCACCCGACCATCGGCGCCGATGGGCGCGCCGTACGTAATCGCAGGTGCATAGATCGCAGGTGCATAAATGGCGGGCACGTATCCGTAGCCGAGCGTGTTCCTGGCAGCCTCGTAGGCCTGAGTAGCGAGATGCGCCGCTTTCGCCTGCGCTACCTCCGGCGTGTCCAGGACTTTCCCGTCCGGTCCGAGCGGTACACCGACGCGATATATCGAGTAGGCCGGTTTTGCGGCCGCGATGGCGCAGAATGCGCATAGAACAATCTGTAAAAGAAAAATTCACGCGTAAATCTTGTGCGTATAGTCATTCCAAATGCTTGTGAAGTACTTTCTCAACAAAAAATCTGACCCTAAAATTGAAGAAACCTAATTACGGAAAGAATTAGTGACAGATATTATATCAAGTTCTATTTAAATTTACAACTAATAAATCGGTTGGACGATAATCGAGTTGATCGCGGAATAAACGATCGAATGCAATTAAATTTTTGTCCGTAACATTATTCGTTCGAGGTTTCCCTACCGATCGATGGTACTCACGAGAGCCCTCATGTCTTATCAGTGAGGTCAAGCGCTGCTGGATGATAAACCAGTACTCGCCCTAAAGTATGGACTGCTGTGTCGTATCGTGTCGCGTCTCGGATCTCCTTTTATATATGTGAATCCTGGTAGGGAGTCGTCAACTCGTAGGAGGGGACCACACCCTGCAGCAAGTATTATACCTCAAAGTGCTGACATTGACATTACGTTAATGAGGCCCTGCCACCGTTTGATTCTGCCCCGGGGAGGGATATTCTCTCCGGCTCTTCTGAGATGTGGCCGCATCGTCGAGGTCAGTCTCACATCGTCTTGCGACTTCGTTGGCTGGCTCTTTTTCACGCTCATCATCATCATCATCAACGGTGACCGCCAAGGGCTCCGGACTTAATAGGAAGCCCGGCGCGGTTTGCTGCACGAAGGGTCGATTACTTTTTGTTGGGTGGATGCGCAGAAGGTGATTCCCGGCCGTAAAGTCTCGTTTATTACCGCGAAAATGATGGATAATGAGCATTCTTATTCTCATGGACATGTAACCGCAATGTGCTAGACTATCATCTTTCTGCAGGCATACATAAATTTACATAGCGTATCAAGTGAGCTTCAAGATGAGCGATTTAATTAAAATGACAACAAATACGTTAGTTTCCTTGAATCTTACATATAATTTAATAGGCATTATTTTATTTAACGCATTTTCGATCGCTTTATTGCGTCTATATATTTAAAAATATAATAATAAACTATGAAAAAGGGGGGTATAAAATATTAAACAGCTATAATCGCATTTGTCGGTATCTTAATCCTTATTGATCTTTATATTTATCTGCGAGAAAAATCTTCTATAAAAAGAAATAGAATCGAGGTTGCGTATCACCGTGTTCGGCGGAGGATTCCCGTTCACCGCGTTACCATAACTTCTCGATACTCTCAGGCATGCCGATCAACGGCCGTCCTTGCCGATATCAAAGCGAACCTGCCGAAAGATGGAAAGGGAAGGGACGGGGCGAGACGCAATTAAAATGTATGAGGTGCGACGTAGAAAAAGAGAGCGTGCCGAAATGAAGGTCTCGATCGTGCGTCCTCGAGATCGGGATCGTGATTTTTCCTGGATGAAGATCGGGACGGATCGCTCTCTTTGACGATACACACGTCTGATCCGTATCGGCAGGTGCGGCACGCATCTTTTTGCTCGCCGATCGAAAATTCCGCTTCCTCAAGGTCTCGCTTCCTGAACGAAACTCCTCTTTGTGCTTTGTGCTCGCGCAGGACGCTTCGGCCACCCGACCACACGTTTAAGAACTCGCAATGTTTCGCGGGAGAAAGATATTTTACCGGCTTCGCGTTACTCGGAAACGCGAAAGCGTCTTCCGTGAAAATTAAAACGCATTAATTTCTAGGATTTCTTGGAGAAAATATCTTCCGGAAACTTCAAAATTTTTCATTCACGAGGAGCGAAGGGGGAGGGGAGGGAGCTTGAAACTTGCGGAACACCGCTTCTTAATATTTATTTAAGCGATTCCTATCTGTTGCATCTATTAAAATGAAATATGTAGCAAATCGTAACGCCTTTATAAGCATTACGTTAATTCATTATATGCGCTCTGCCAACGTAATATCATTGAGCAACGACCGAGCTGTAAGATACCTACATTTGCACATAATGGCGAATTGTTAACCTTATGGGTTTGCACATGCGTAAATGCGGTGAGTTAATTGCTAAGATCACTTTAAATAATTTGATAAATAAACTAATGAGAAGTCGTAAGTAGGCCACTTACGAAAAGCAACGTTAGGATCATCCAGTATGCAGTACGGATATACCTGTAAACGAATATATTAAAAATTATTTACAAACAAATATATATATATATATAAATTTTATATATTAATAAAAGTAAATGAAATACGACCATATATGATATGCAAAATTCTATGTATGTATTTTTAAATATATAAAATAATTCATACATAATATAAAGATATTGAATTTGAAATGTATTCAAAATTAGCAACAATCTTTCTTTTACGTAAAAATGAATTTACAATAGTATATCCACGTGTGATTTTGCAACACGCAAGTAACGCATGACCACTATTCGGAACGTTGCGTTAATTTCAACGATTCCTTTAAACGCGAAGAATTTTCACTCGCGTTTTCAGCGAGAAATTTTCCCCATATCTGTGTGGGCGCTTTATTAACGCAACGGCCGGGGAACAAAAGCCCTTTTCCTTGGAATTCGAGATAATCTCCGACACGCCCGACGATCCTATATATTGTCTATTAGCATAAGCGCATATACGGGTATGACTGTATGACCTTAAATCCCCATTAAACGACGTCTGCAATTAGCGCCGGCCAACTTGCCGTTATTTTTCCTTAATTCGAGCGTATACGCGCGCGTGGGCCGAAAGCATCGATCTCCCAGCGATTTCTAGTATACCGATTAGGTGGAGCAGCTATTATGACGAGCCGCGATTTCTCGTTCTGAGATAATTACGCGTGTAATTATATAAGATTTGCGTGTATGGAAAATTGCTTCATCGTGAGGAAATTCATCTTCAAGTTGTCGAAAGAGTGAAAATAAGGAGAGAGCCTGTTATATCATCAAATTAAAGAATTATCGAATTAAATAAATACGCATGTTGGAAAGAAAAAAGTAAAAGAGAGAAAAGAAAAAAGTAAGTAGATAAATATCAAAGACTTAATAAAATGGATTAACGTTTTTCATTAATCTTAAAATATTCGTAATTAACATTTTTTTTTAATGGACCGCGAGTGATTTATTGATATTGCGAGAGATGTCGACGTTGTAAAATATCAAACCTATTCAAGGGGTGTCGGAATCGTTGTTGCGTGTGAAATGTTGTGTGCCTTGAATTGAATTCGACTGCGTGTATTCAGAATAGGAGCACGGGACGCGGTTAAGTGATCGGATCAATCATTCCTCGGATTCGTACGCGAGCGCAAAAAGACGACGAGGTATGCCGCCAGCCAGCCTGCGAGGCCGCAGGCGGATGTTGACAGGTATGCCTGTTGCATACGTCGGTTCTCAGCGAGCGATACGATTATTTATAGCGTGCTGTACCGAGAGATATGTATCTCTTCAGATCACGCCTTTTCTTCTAGCGTTCATAAATTGTAACACTCGGTCGATGTTCCGTCGTTTAAATAGCTACATCCTGTGCAATGTTCTATCTATGTTAACAATCATAATTTTACATAATATTACAATTAAACATGATCTTCCGTAGTCAAGAGAGTAGCAAGATTACAGGAAATGTTATTGTGGTATTAAGATTCGATTGTTATGTGTGAAATGCACGAATATACGTTTTAAATGCGGATATTGAATTTTCTTAAAGATGCAATATATTCCATAAATCAGTTTTTCTCTTTTACAGAGGATCCATTCTCATCAGCTAAAGAATTTAAGAAGTTCAGTAGAAACAGCAATATATTGAGAGGATACACTGTTGTAATTATAATAAGAAATCAGGCAACCAGCGCGGAATGCTTTATATTTCTTACAAGCTAAAGCATTGGCATTAGCATGTCTTACAATTAGATAATGAATCGGGTACGTGAATCTTGCGGTTCAGCCTGAAAGCCGATTGTGCAAGGTGCGAAAACATTTACGATTGACGTATCACGAAATGCATTGTATAACAAAACTGTTGCGCGTATACCAAATTAAGGAACGCGCGTTTTCCAACTGCGTATAACATTGCGGCAACGTCAATTTATAATTCTATCAACACCGCGGAAAAATCAGCTCGCGTTCACGTGTCGCCCTGTTCCCTTGATTGACAAAGTCAGTAATCGTCGTAGCCGCTATTCGCACCGTCGTCGTAAGACAGGCTGCCCGACGGGTCGCCGTAATAGCCGTCGTGGCTGTAGACCGTTGGCTTGTAAATCTGCGAATGATCGAACGCGACGGGTGTCGCGGAAGCTATGTGATTGTAAGCCGCGAAATGCGCGGCCCTCGCTCGGGCCACTTCCGGCGTGTCTACCACGCGACCCTGAAAACAAAAGGAAGAAAACAATAAAGAAAGCGGCATATTAATATTCACCTTTTAACGTCTACGGCCTTCCACTTCGATACGATGTTATCAAATTATCTTCCAATTAATTACTGTAATTTCCACTTACTAATTGAAAAATGTATAAAATTTATTTTCAAAGGTTTGCGAAATTTCAAGTATGTAAATTATAGTGAATAACACTTCTTTATTGTTAATATTCAAAATCTAACATTAACACCTGAAATCGAGTCAAGCGTAACTACAAGAAATGTGAAGAAAAGTGGAAGAAAGATTTTATATTATTATTATGATTATCTATTATTAAAAAGGCTTAAAGAAGAAAAATCAATCAAATAAAATAAAAAAATTTAGAGCCATAACTAGGTATTCGTGTCGATGTATTTAATACGAATTAATATTTACAGGCGTCTCGGTTCGTAATCAGACCATCTTCAGTGTAATTTACGAAAGAAACGGCAATTAAAAATTATATAAGCACGCAAAAACGCATTACACGCATAGCCTATATTCTAATGCAATCTTATAAAGTTATGAAGATCTTCTGATTCTCCTTATCGATACGTGTTTCTCGACAGTTATCAATAACATAATGACAGTTTACAACGTGTCTTATTATAAAAAACATTTGAACCATTTTTATTATTGTTTTCACTTTTTAATTTTTGATATGTTCGCACGCAGGAAATTTGATTTACGCTTTATATGATTGCGTTAGAATATAGATCGCGAATATAATGCACTTTGCGTGCTTATATAAGTTTTAATTGCATGTTTCTTTGTTTTAATTACATATGTGTTCTTTTGTAAATTACACCGGTCTGAATACAGACCGAGACGCTTGTAAATGTTAATTCGTTGATCATCATTATTAAATTATAGTTCAAATCTTCAAGAACTCAAAGAAACTGATCTAAACCGAGTACTTATACACTTTTAGGATTATTATTTTCGCATATTTTTGAAACTGTGCACCGCATTGAACTTAATTGTTCACTCAACTGAATGGGATAAAAATCTTACGTCGCGATCTAACGGGGCAGGTGGCCCGTGATATCCGTATCCGTTGTGGTACATTTGATGACCGACCGATACGGGTTTGACGTATCCATGATAGTCCTCATTTTCCGCGTAGGAAGCCACGCCGTGCGGAACTCTCGCGGCAGCTTCCGCCACGGCGGCGAGATGCGCCGCTTTGGCATGCGCCACTTCCGGCGTGTCCCTGACTCTGCCATCGTGGCCTATGGGCGCCGGTGGTCCGTGGTATTGATAATGCGTCGGCATAGCCAAAGTTATGTAGACAACGGTGGCGATTAAGAAGATCTATGAACGTAAAAACGATTAATGTGTGTGTGTGAAAACAGCATTTTTCGATATTTCAGCAAAATGATTTTTGGATGCAAATTTCGTGGTTTTGCGATTCTCATTGCAGATTTTATCGCAATTCCGACAGTTCGTTTAATCGTTAACGATGATAATTTATTGATACTTGCTCAATAATTTTTTAATTGACTGCTAAAAATAGTTGTAATCCAACAAAATCATTTACCAAGGACTTCATTATTACGTTCAAGTCTGAATAGAAGTGTCACCGTTTTCTAACCATTGAGAGCAAAACGCTCGGTTTATATACAATCGGTGATATAATCTTACCTAACAGCGTCACCCCACCAATGGTGAACACCGTTCGGCAAATATTCGTACAACTGAACGTTCGATTTTTACGAAATTGTGTCAAAATTCTCGATATTTTCGCATCAATGGTGCGAGACTATATTACGGAAATAAATATAATGTTGTATTAACAGCGGTTTAATAAAAACCAATCTTAATTAAATAATAGTATTAATGAAACAAATATGTTTTAATAAAATGTCATTAAACTCTTGTTTCAATTGGAAGATAATTGTTGTTAGCTAACGTTGATATAACATCTCTTTTTCCGTGTGCGGGAATGTGCAATTAATTTAATCACAATTGTTTAGATCAACAATCCAAGCGGCGCCCGTGTAATTTCATTTCGTTGATCGAATCATTAATCTTTCGTTAGATCTCGCAACAAAGGATCAGATATATGTAATTGTATCTGATGTAATTATAATCGGCACTCTTATTGTTCTCCAAGTAAACCGCGATGGCTCATTAAACAATTAGACGCAGTGCTTTTACGTATGGCGGAATTTAATTCGTAGTGCAAGATAATCGCGAATCACGTTACGGGTTATTAGAGAACCTGTATTTTTTGTTGTACGATATTTATTAATTGTAGTCAGGAGAATGTCAATGTCGACGAGTAATTTCAATATTAAAGGGGACTAAAGGGTTTGTTTTCCTCGTGGACAAGTAAATTGACAGCGTTTAATCTTTACTTTAGATTAATAAACGCGATGTCGAAAAACATGCGATTAATCGCTCGTCTCGATAATCTTCCTGATTTATGTCGGGGCTGCAATCTTGAATCTTTCCTCGCGGAGCCGTTCGCTCGGCAATCGGGATGCCCGACGAGATGCAGGGTCGATCGGATACGTTCCCATCGGCGCTGACACTTTTTTGCCGAGCCAATTGTACAACATCGCTCGTAGAACGTTCGCGTTTTGGCGCAATCATAATTCCGTTCTTGCGGGCATTCCAACCCGCCCCTCTATCCCTCCCCCTTTTCACCCTTTCTCGCTCCTTCTCTCTGCCTCTCTCCCTCTATCCCATCCTGTATCTCTCACTTTTTGTTTCCAACTTTTTCTCGTTCTTCCTCTCTGTCTATCGCGATTTTTCAATCTCTCTTTTTATCGCGCAAAATGATCGCCCCGATGTGTCTCCATTTCGCCTTTCAAGCGAAATGAACCAAACACGAAAAACCGCCTCTCTTTCGCGTTTTTGTTATCTGAAAATCAAGGCGGCCCCATGTTGTAAAACGTTCCGCGTTTACGTTATAATATTTAGTACAGCACGTCTGTACTAGTTGCCCGCGTATCGTTCGCCGGCTATATAAAGTCTACGTGGCCTGACCGTACAGACAGAGATTCGCCTGATCTCGAATAGACGCGCGCAAGTATGAAGTCCCTTGTAAGTACACGGATACTCTATCCCGATCCTTCTTATTTTCACAATTCTTTTATTAACAAAAGTATTATATTAATTATTATATTTAAAAAAATTATCATTTTTTAATCATAAACTCTTTTACTATTAAAAAAAGACAATAATATTAAAAAAATTTAGATTGAGACAACATTCTGTACTAAGTTTATTAAAATTAAACTTTCTCACGCAATGAAAAGACTGCTTTCACATCTGAATACAATTTTGGCTTATTTTGCTTGTAAATTTTTTTGCAGCGTACACTAAGATTTTGTAACTATTGTTATTGCTGTCTTCCATAGTTTCCTCCTTTTATCTCAGGATTCGACAGATATAAATCTCTTCGTTCTTTCAGATTGTTCTATCGTGCCTCACGCTGTCGACGCTGGCTCTGCCGACGCATCACGAGCCTAAGCTGTATCACGTGGGACATTACTACCACGGACCACCAGCCCCGCTAGCCCATGACGGCCGGGTGGTCGACACGCCGGAAGTGGCCCACGCCAAAAAGGCGCATTTCGCGGCGTACGCCGAGGCGGCTGCCAAAGCGGCGCCGCTTGGATATTACGCGGGCGGAGGTCACCACGGGGAATACGCCGGCGGATTTGACGGCGGATTCGACGGGGGATATCCCGCGAGCGGAAGTTACATCGGTTACGCCGGCGGACACCACGGCGGGTACCAGAGCAAGTACCACGGTCCACCGGCACCTCTCGGCAAGGACGGACGAGTCGTAGATACGCCGGAAGTGGCCCACGCCAAGATCGCGCATCTGTCCGCCCACGCCGAGGAGTTGGCCAAGCATCTGCCGTACGCGTATTCCTACCCGCACTTCTCATGATGAACACCTTGTCGACTTGTCGAGGGAATACACCACGGAAGGACCATTAACTCTCATTGCTTTCATCAATAGCGACTTCTTCAAAAGAATTGTGTCGACGCGCATCTTACGCTCGCGTTGCGGCGGATTTGCATCTCGGGCAACATAAATATTATTTCATACACGCTATAAATGTAACGACACGAAAATAACAAATACAATACAACGTGTGAGTAAATAACAAATATAATGTGTGAATAAATAACAAATAAAATATAACGTGTGAGTAAATAACATTCATTGATTTCCCTCTCGTACAAATCGAAGGTATCTCCGTATAAGATTCATCATTGCTTTGAAATAATTATTAATTTCGTAATGTAATAATTTTGAATAGAAGATTACGGAAATTAATTACATACTCGATTTTTGTATCTTTTGATGTTTTGATATCTCCGTGCGTTTCTGCCTTTTGAATAATATTTATGCAGCAGAGTGCAAATGTTTTGTTTCACGCGGTTAGAGTGCATAAGAATTTTTTCTCGCGGTTCTGCGGTGAAAAGTGCTGACGACGTGCCGAGCTCAATTATGGTTCAGAAGCACGAGTTCGGTTGCCGATCGTGCGTATCGATCACTCACGATCGACTGCCACTCCGTCAAGCTCGACTAAACGCCCAAACACGTCGGTGTTGCGCGCGTTGGTGACAAACGCGCGCAATTCCTTTCAGATCAAACGTACTAATAGGGCTTGATCGATGAACTGGCCAAGCGGCCGGTTGCGACACCGCTATCTCCGTTTTAGTAATTCAACAACTATTGTTATCGCCATCCGGTGACATACTATTGTGATTGATACGACACGTGCGGATAAATAATCTCTATAAACTGCGGGGCATATAGTGGGTGTCACTCGTTGCGTGATCGTGGCCTAAAGATAATGGCACGTGAGATACAATCGTAAATCGGTCTCGCGGGCTGTTATCTGTTGCTTTCAATAAAATGCTAATGAAAATTTACTGAAAACTTCACCCATAGTATCCATAATAATCGATCATATATTTGTGCAAATAAAACAAAACTCATTTCTCATATGCTTTTAATTCTCAAAGAAACACTGTTAAATATTAAAAGATGAAATTTAAGCCAATACCAAAATTAAATAACATTTTGTTATTTTTAACTACCATATTATGTGTCAAAATATATTATTTTAACAAAATAGTATTATTTTAATTGATATAGTTAAATTAATTGTTTTATTTTATTATTAATTAAAATGTTTTAGTTAATTTAACAATATATTGAGTAAGAGCAGTGGCGGATGACTTATAAGAATGGTTAAAAATGACTCAAATTGAGTATAATTTGGCACTACAAATTTAACAGTGAAAAATTTTTAGAAGAAAAAATAAAGTATCTACTTCTAAACAAATTTGAATAGCGTAATACATTTAATCGAGAAATTAAATACGGACGAAATAGTAATTGAGTGAGAATCTCTGACGTTCTTTGCAAGGTGACTTTTGTAACTTCTCGATTTAATTCCTGGCGCCGCGTTTGAAGAGGCAACGTACGATGCTGGGAAGATCATTGATCTCGCGGCATCAGCGCGATCACTTTGACGAAAGCCGGCGACTTAAATGACTGCGAACTGCATCCGCGGGTGACACGCATAGCGGCGCAGCATAGCCGAGGTGTGTGCATATTTTACTCGCGACACGAGGTCACGGGACACGCGCATATACGGGTGCCATTGTTAACGCACGGCGTAAATGTTACGGGGCACGGCGTGTGTGCAGTTAAGGAGAACGTTTTTCCTGGGTGTGGTTGTTACCCCGCGAGAGAGTCAGGCGGGGCACGGGCAGCCACAGCACGCCCGATCGACGCTCGTACCCCTATAAATTGCACCACGCACGTTGATGGCGGCTGTAATGCGGATCTAAACGTGCGTGCCCGACAACCGCAGTGTCTTGCCGAGAGATCTGAGGGCGACGGGATACCTTTGGGATACGCAAGGTGATCGCCGCGATGATGATCAGATACGTCGTGAGTACGCTGGCAAAATCGGGGAAAGGTGCTGCGAGGCGACGTGCCCGAAATTCCAAATCGATTTTCCCTGCACTTGTCATCTTGATTAATATTAAATTCTCCTATGAAATTAATATTAGTTTACTTTCTAAATCTTATTAACTCTGAGCCTTGTTAATGTCAATCATTAGTCAATCGTTTGTCACTAATCCTTCATGTAACTCTCCAGACAATAATGCCCAAAATCGAGACACAAGACATCTTTAAGATGTCTCAAAGACATCTTACGTACGTCCCGATTTTGAACATTATGTTATTTGGGTCGTTACTAAAGCTTAATCAATGTCATTCTCTTCCTTTCTATATCATGCAAAGGAGAGGACTGTTCTTCCAACGTAGTTTCTGATTTTGTACGCTTGCTTCTTATACATCTAAAATGGATGTTAATAATAAGAAACAATAACAAAAATATCGGATGATAAGATTCATTATATTGTAGATCCTCTTCTTCGCAATGTCGAGCGCTATTCTGGCGGCTCCACAGTGGTATGGGCCCCATGCTTCCCCGGCACCTTTGGGCCCCGACGGTCGCGTAATAGACACACCGGAAGTTGCGCAATTGAAGGCTGCCCATTTAAGCGCTCTAGCGGAGGCTAACGCACGTGCACCGAAGGGACCGGGAGCTATCGGCGCTTACGTCGGACCCAGCGGATACGCTCCAAGCGCATACGCTCCAAGTGGATACGCTCCCAGAAATTACATTTCGCATTACAGGTTTGTTTCGAACACGCATTTCTACCCAAAATCGGACCTCTCTGGCATCTTAATGCGTTCTTTTATTCAAACGCAACTAAATTAAACTTAATTTAGAAAGGATTATCTCTTTTTCAAAATTTTATTTTATTTTAATTCCGTTTATCTAACGAGAGCCGACCTAGCTAAACTTAACCCTAGCTAGCCATACTTATTTTGGAATCTTTATACTAATTCGCCGCAATTGGGTCCATGAGACCGCTCGACTTTGTCGAGCATTGTCTCACATTTTCATTTTAATTAATATTTTTAAGCGTGTAACATAGGAATTGGAAATACAGAGTCTAAATAAGATGTTTATGCTAATATCAGATCAAGAAAATTGTCTTTATAAACTGAACTTATTATAAGAAAACTGAAAAACTATGTCATTTATGTGAAAACTGGAAAATCGAAAAGTGGTCCATTGGATCGGAATGTGGCGAGCTAGAATTAACTCTCTAAAATCGTCCGAATACATCACGTTGCAGCGGACCACCGGCACCGCTGGGCCCGGACGGCCGCGTAGTCGACACGCCCGAGGTTCAGCAAGCCAAGGCCGTACATTTCTCTCTCTACAATGCGGAAGCGCGGCGCGTGCCGGCCGGTCCAGCCGATCCAGTTGCCGTTGGCGCCTACGATCCATCCTGGAACAATGGCGCCTACAGTCCCGCTTGGGACGGCCCGGCCAGCAGCTACTATTAATTCGACTCCAAGGAAAACGATCGGTTCAGAACGACACGCTTCCGCTCGTTCGGTGAACGTCGACGATCCCGGCGAAATCGATCACGCGATCGGTCGCGCTGGACCCGCTCGTGAGACGTCCTCGACGTCCTTCCCAGCTACCTCAAGAATTGGAAGACTAAAGACAGATATTACTAACTACCTCTCCGATCAGTTCGAACAAACGATTCTCCCTCGCCGATCTTCCGATCGCACTTCCCAATGAACTTCCTGCCTGTATTTACAGCGCCGCGTTTCATGCACTTCCTATTTGTCACGCGCGAGTACTCGTACTTCCGGGGTATGTAGTAAAAAAAAATATATATGCATATGGGATAACAGTAGCGTAGTTAACCATTTTGTGCTTCTTTGCACGGACCAACACCCTTTGATCCACTCGTCTTGAATGTTTAAAAAAAAGTTTAAATATTATTTCTAAATTTATGTAAGTCCAGAGATTTGAATATCTTTCCCTAAAGCTCGTATCAGACTACAGATTGGGATTGAAATTTAATCAATCAAAATAAAGAAAACTGATCTCAAGTTTAGTGAACTTTGTTCTGATTGGTCAAATTTAACTAATACGGGCTTAAGAATTTATATAATAATAATAATAATAATTTATTAACTTTAGCCCACATGTCAAGAAGCGGACTTGGTTTACAATATTTTCTTCCCTAAGAATTTCTAGAAACTTTTGTATAAACGCCTGCGTTTTGAACGTGTTAATTTTGGCTCTCTTCTTCTTTGAATGAAAAGATTCCATTACATTCATTCACGCCGCGGCACTTCGATGTTATCGTATTCTACCGTTACTCAGATCTACTTTCGCGGCAGTCGTACGCGACACAAAAGATCGTTATCTGCTGAACTCGGTTGTTGCGTACCTCGTTATGCACGATTAATCGCGTCCTTGCTAATGGCACTAACCGTCTAGGATCACACAGGATAATCGCCTCAAACTATCTCGCAGTCGTAGAAACCGGTTTCCTCATCGTTTTCTCTTCGCAATCGATTTTTTTCGTTTCCTGCTGCTAATTGACATCAAGTGATTACAGATCTATTAGTTAATCTTTAATGAGATGTTCGTTGCCATGATTCGCTCCGCACGGTGTTTTCTACGCAACCACCCGCAACGCGTCAACGCAACGTGCATTCGAATGAAGTTTTCTTGCAAAACACGCCCGATTCGCGGACGACCGGTCATTGATCACGGATCGCTTCCCTTCAGGGCGGTCTTCTACTCGTTAGCTGTCGCTGTGTCTTTGAAAATTGACAGCCCATCGTTTAAAGAATGGTGAAACTCAAGCTATAGATTTCTGTCAAAAGATCGAAGAATAATTCTATTAATATCTGCCGGGTTCTCTTTAAAACCTAACCTGATGTCGATTTAAATCGTTCGTCGCATTTGATATGTTATAAATATTTCTAAGCAATTTCTTTCGATAAAGCAATATCGGATGAGTTATAATCTCATTTAAGATCAGTAGAGCAGCATGAGGGAAAAGATTATTTAATCCTACTAACAAATATCTGCCAGATTCTTTAAACTTGTCGACTAAAATCATTCGTCGCATTTAACATGTATTATATCGATATATCATAAATCTTATACATATTATAAATCTTATAAATCTGATATATCATATCAGATCATTATATCTGATATATATCTTATATATTATAAATGTAATGTAAAATATAATAATTATACAAATTATTATAAATGTTTCTATATTGTTTAGCAATTCCTTTCGATAAAGCGATATCGGATAGACTTCGTTTGAGGTCAGCGGGGCAGAGCGAGGGAGAAGATTACTTGATCTTGTCCCCGTTATAATCGACGCCGATCCGCGCGGTAACGTGAAACGGAAGAACTCGGTCGACTAGCTCGCCGATTGTTGCGCAAATCTACGAAAACGGGGTCTCGTAATACGTAATGCCCCCCCTTCCCCCCCCCTCGTATACGTAACGACTAAGACCACGGTCGCGAACGCGCGGCTACGATATTTCCACGCAGCATCCGCCGATCTTTGCGCGCGCTCGCGGAATTTGTTAGCTCTTCTCGCGGGTATAGGCGTATCGTCCGATCTTGTATCTTTATATCGAGGTCAGTTCAAGTTGCGCAGGGTAAGGAGTGGGTAGCGAGGTTGCACACTCCGTCGCGAATAAAATCGGTTCTTTTTTTTTCTTCCCCCTCGAGGAAACGCCTCGGTGACAGAGATCGACGATTCCTGGCGACCGCGACGTAAGTTCGTCAACGCGCTCCGCGATGACGTCACCTTTGGCTCCGCGTCATTTCATTCTGGCGAATCTCCGAGTCTCCGATTCTCCGATACTCGTAAACTCGTTTACGATCGACTCATCATCCTTCTTGCATATTCTGCATCGGTTTACGAGTTACGAGTTACGATTCCTGACCTTTTCGCGGCGGAGGTATTCCGAATCACGATGTGCACAGGTTCGTTCTCGAGGAACGAAGCTATTATTCCGCTCCCTCGCTCGTTTCTTCTCACGTCTTTCGTACACTGGTGACCTATGTGGCAACATCCACAACCGTAACGCGAGATGACTACGTTTCAATAAAATTTACATGATATTTCTCAGTTCCCAGAATTAAATCGCCATTAGAGCAGCAATCCGTGTCGTGAACATCATATACGCGAGTGTTTCTCGAGAGATACGCAATGCGTAAAATAAAATTTTACATATAATAATTAACACGTGTTTTCCAATAAATTGGTGTCTGCGTGACGCGCCGCGCAAGCACAATACCGATTAGCTCCACGGTACATTGCGCTCCCTTTTTATTCAAATGTCGCGATTTGGCTTACGTAAAACTGCGTGCCGCATTCGCGCCGCAATCCTATAAGACGATCGTTACGATATCGTTTCCCGCGGCGCGGGTGCACCGCAAAACGCAAAACTTTTCTAATCGGCCTCCCACGACGATCCGATCGCTCTCTTCTTGCTCTTCCGATTTCTATCTGGATTAAGACACAAGAGTTACGTCACGTACCGCCGCGGCGCCGCGATTTCTTCTGCGAGAAATTCTCCAGTATTTGCGATCCCTTCGCGAATCCTTTTCTTTGCGCGTGTCAAAATAACAAGAAATATTTAATGAATTATTCATCTTAATCTAAATTTAATGCCGCAGGCATACCGAACGTAGCGATATAAAAAAAGTCAGTGCGAGAAGATTCTAATCCGTAGAAGTTAGTTAATTAAACACATTTGCATGCATCTTTACAGTCTTGAATTAATATTTTTATGGTTTAATAGTGGTAAAGAAACATTTCAGCCGTATTTAAACTAATTGCAAGCTAGACGCAATGCAAGATCGAGAAGTAGGCCAGCACGTGAATAGAATCTTTATTAAAATTTAATTGCTTATTTGACGTTGCGCGACGACGAGAGCTAGAGATATAAGTCAACGTATTATTTTGCAATCATATAAATTACAAAATATCGCTCGTTAATTGACAATAAGAATAATCAACTTGTACCACTCTATTTTTAATTTTTTACTAATATAGAGATACAGAAATTAATATAATTAAAACCGTGCGATATTTTTATGTTAAAAATAGAAAGAGAAAAGAAGATTAAAAAAGAAAGATAAGGATCATGATGGAGAGAACACAAGGTTCGTTTTTTTCATTAAATCTTTCTTTCAGCAGTCTTTATATAATATATCACACTTTTTCGGAATATTTAAAAATTTGTAAGATGTACAAGCGATGGATCTGCTTGGAGCGTCGAGAAAAACATGATAAATTCGTAGAAAGGGAAAACAATTTATTCATCTAGAGTATGTACAGGCACCGGAACATGTCGATCGACCGCGATCCGCTAGGTTCAGAAAGTTCTTAACAGATGCTGGGACTGAAAGTGATGAGGCTCAAAACCCGATGACGGATTGAACACTTGCTGCGTGGCGTAAGGCTGAGTTCCGGGGAAGGAAGATCCTGGGAATGCCCGCGAACCACCATAGTGTCCTAGATTAGGATTATAGTTGATGGGAGCAGGACCGGCTGGTGGTCCAGCATAAGCTGAAACAATGTAAACAATATGAATAATATGAGCGACATAAATGAGCGATACGAATAATATGAACGATAATGAACAATATGAATGATATGAATGAACGATGCGAATAATATGAAAAATACGAACGAGATATGAACAATATGAACGATATGAACAATTTGAACAATAAAACACCATTTAGAAAATACCCAGCAATTTCAAAGAATAAAATGGATATAAATGCAAGAGTTATTAGAATAACTTTCAGTAGAATAAAAAATGCAGCAGGAGGGGAGACCATAATTAGAATAATTTTTTGTAAAATAAAAATATTCTTCAAAATGTCCTAAATCGTAGCAATTTATATTTATATTTTTTTCTATTTTAATTTATTACTCAGAGATGAAAAGTTATATTATATTTCTATGCTCGAGTAATGCTGAAAACTCTTCGGTCTTTAAAATACTTTGTCCAATTTTTTCGTAATTTTCTTGTCAAACTTTCACATCTTATACTTCGCGTTATGTTGCCGCGAGCGGACTTCAAAACATGTTTCTTATCCACGCCCTACGTCAACGATTTACGCCGCGGCCCACGCAGCAGGTCATCGCGGTCTCTTCCAGTTCTTCGCTTCGCTCACCTTGACCCTGGTCCTCGTTCGGGTGATCGCTCGCGTGTTTGTAAGCCCGGGCCTCCGCCTCGGCGAGCTCGGCTAGTCTGGCTGCCTTCAGGGCCGCCACTTCTGGCGTGTCCACGACCGTCCCGTCCTCGGCCAATGGCGCCGGGATGAAGGTAGTGGTCTTCGTCGGTAGCGAGTAGCTCTTCTGCCCCACAAAATTAGCCCGTGCGTTGTATTGCTGCGGTTGCTGGTAATTCACCGGGGCGTAGATGGGCGCCTGCACGTGATTAGGCGTCTGATATATCGGAGTGGGTTGCTGGTAGCTGGCCTGTCTCAGATAAGGCGCCGCGGTTGGCTGTACGGCCGAGTAGCTGTACGCGGGCGACGAGATCTGATTGTAGACATTGTAGTCGGACAAGTGTTGCTGGCTCTTCCCGTTCTGGGCCGCGCGGGCGGCGGCCTTGGCGAATTCGGCAAAGTGCGCGGCCTTCGCCTGCGCCACTTCCGGCGTGTCGATGACGTTGCCGTCCTCGCCGACCGGAGCGGGCGGCGCGTAGCTCGGCGGGACTTGTTGAGGGTGGTGAACCAGGGGATTCCCGTATGGGGACGAACCGACGTACGCGGCTCTACAGGTCGCCGCCGTGGCGAGCAGGAAAATCTAAAAGAAAACAAACGAATCATCTTTTGGAAGAAATTTGATAGAAACGATGAAGTTTAGTATTGGTAGTCGTCACGAACTACCAATACGTAATCGACAGTTACTCCGCCGCTTATCGGGTCATCTCGTTGCGCGATCTCGATCGGCATTTCTCGCTGGGCGGTTTCGTTTGACCTACCCCAACCTTTCACTTTCCTTTGTCCCGGCGGGATCACTCACCAGGCCTCTCATGACAATCCAGGGGCGTGTATCCTTCGCTGTACTCCCACACACCTTCTGCACCGATAAAAAGAGCGCTGCTGTGTCTGTCAGTACTCGCTCCCAGGAGTGAGGAACCCGGACCGGGCGTCGGTTCGGTGTTTTGTGTTCCTGGAGAACGGCCGGTTGGTACCATTTATAGTCCGCGCATTCGTCCGTCCCCTCCCACGTTGATGCGATAGCCGGCGACCTGGAGGGAGCCAGAGGTGATCGGCTAACCCGGGTGGCCCGGAAAGTTCACCGGAAAGATCGGAAAAGCTATTATCCTCACTTTCTCTCTCTCTCTCTCTCTTTTTTCTCTAGTTTTCTCTATCTTTCGCCAACCTTGACATTTGAACGCGGCTTCTGCACTTCGTGACCGGAAGCGTGTCAGTAGCTAACGATGCACTCGATTGAATCTTAATTAATAGACATAAAATCGCCATCGTTTCTTCGCAGAGTGGATTTTCATTTACTGAATTAAAGCTGAAAGACATTTCATCATTTACAGTATTTACATTGATCATTTCTTACAATATTTATTAATTTTTTAAAATTTTCCGGCAACAATTAGCAACGCGAATGATAATTCTCTGTTATACCGAGTTGCATAAATCAATCTGTCATCCTTTTATCGAGAGGCATATATTTTTCACTCCTGCATGATCCTGGTTAAATCATGTCACCGATAGAAGGGATCTCGCCGTTAAAAAACAACAAAGGCATGTGTTGGTGCTAACTCACCAGCCCTGAGCAAACGAAGGACTCGAAGTCGAAGGACGAGCTATATTAAAAATGCATTCTCACAGTACAAAGCACATTGGTCGTAATGCATTTATGGTGTATACGGACCTGCATGACTCGTGCAGTAAATTCACACAAAAGTCACTCTCTACTGCGATCAAAAATTGTTTTCTCAAATATTTATCATGTGTAAACATAGCAGAACTACAACTGTTTCTAAAAGTGTGATTTTAATGACGTTCCTTTGTTAATTTTAATTCGGCATTACTAACAATAAGAAAAAATGTAACACTATTACTATAAGGTAGACTTTATTAAATTTTAATTAATCTAAGAACTTAACTTAATATAAAATTTTAAGAATAATTTGAATTTTGGGTCTCAAATTAAATTTAAATTTGGACTCAAATAAAAATTAAATTTAGACTCAAATTATTCCGATAAAATTGTTAAAATTACTTAAAAACTTTTTCTATTGCTAAATATTACGACAAATACAGAGCAATTATAAAAATAACATTATATTTATAGTGTTTGATTTGACGCACTCCTTTAATGCCGGATTAAACTGTTATTCTTCTAATCAATAATATTTTTCAGTTCAACGCACTAAAGACGATTGTGCATTTTTCGCGAAGAAACATATAAACATATATCTATCGAGTATATATGTTAAACGGATATACAGTGTTTACACATATTTCGCGCGAACACCCTTTGACACACTACATGACGTGAACACCTTTGACAAGCCCATGCTGCAAAGTGCAAGCAGATAAATTCAGACAAGCAAGGTGACGTATTGCTGTCATCATACGCGACCGCGCCTTTCCTCGCCGTTGCTCTATTATCGTAACTTATCGATCTTCATCGCTATACGTTTGATCGAATCGACGAGTGACCTATTGACCACCCGTGAGCCAGCACTCGCTCCGCCGTGCGCAGCGTGTCGATTATACGATATGAAAGCGACAGTGAGCGACTGTTTACCGCGTGCGCTCAATGTCAATCTACACCACTGCCCTATCCCGCGAGACGCAAAAATATTCCAAACTGAACACGAGCGCGCGAGCGAACGAGCCGAGTTGAGGAATTTTCGTTCTCTCAGATTGGGCAAATCTGCGCACCGCGCGACACTCGGTGAAACGCGAGTATATTAGTATATCGCGAAACGTCACGGTAATCGGCGAGTGTGTAATACGAGAAAGCGGGCGGCGGCAATTCTTGCTCCTTTTTCCCCCGACAATGCGCTCGCGACAGAATCCGCCGATTGCATACCCACGCTGGGCCTCTCCGCCAGCGTCTGAGGTTGACCCGAAAAATCAATTGTGCGAGAAATGACCGAAAATTGCGTACGCAACGAATCTTTTATTGTCGTCGTCGTCTCGGTGATTGTATCATTATTGTGGGCAAGATTACGTATTCTCGGCGACATAAGGGATTACGAGAAGCAACCACTGTACTTTTTACGGGGTCCAAACTATTTCTCGCAAATGAATGAAAGTGAAGTTTTCATCTTTAGTTTCATCCAACCGATTTAACATAAATAAACAGATTTTTATCATTTAAAGAAGAGATCTTTTTATGGAAATTCCAAAAGTATAGCTGGCCAATTATAGTTGCAGATAAATTTGAATAGTTCAAGAATTATACTACCGCAACGTGTTACGTCGAGTCCAATTCGACACAGGGCTGCAAAGAGTTAAGACGTATTTATGGGTCTTAACGACAAGTTTACAAATGGCGGAGTGTATTAACACGATAATTTTCACGGTCAACAGCTTCATTCGTTAAATCGTAGAAGACACTTTGTCAAACGACTGTATTCGAAATTGAATTATTAAGATGCTTTCTCGCGGTGCGAACACGCGGCTGAGAAACTTTTTCTGGGACCACGGTCTCTTTAATGGCGTTACTTTGTTACTTCGAACAGCCTCGCTTAAGTTTTGTACTAATGATTAATAGACCATCGCGAACTCCATACCGGTTGTATCGGAAGAATCAATAAACTTGTCATAATAAATATTTCAATGCCTAACATAACTCAACCAAGAAAAGCATGACGATGTGTGCAAAATAAACAGCTAATTTTATTTTCAAAATTTGTAGCGATGTACTTCTGATATTTATATAAGATTTAGAAATATTTCTATACAAATTTTTATTCTTCGACCGAAAATTTTTCGGTTAACGAAAAAAAGTTATATGGGATTATATTTAATTACCGTTTTCAAAGTTGAAATAATACCTCTTTTTAAATACTAAAAAGAAATCAAACATATTGCAATGAAATATTTGTAATGAAATATATGTTTATTAATCTTTTATCGATCTCTTTACATGAGGCGCGCCTGTTAGAACGCATTCCGGCTAGCACATATTGCTAACTACGTTGCATCCTTACAGACCAACGTAGATTTCTACGCAACTTTTAATTCTTATTTGAAACTTAAAAAAGATATTTGCTCGTAGTAACAATTAACTCTGTAACAGTATGAGTATAAAAAAGAAATTAAACATTATATGGTAATATTAAAATTTGTAGCTATCCTACGAAAACATCTGAAATTCCTGATGTGACTTGAATTTATAAGAAAAAGAGGTAATCGAAATAACTCTGCTGGATTACGGCGCGCAGGTGGTCCAGATATATTTACACTTTAATGTGGATGGCACGCTTGTGTGTATTAACGAAGATAGTACTGAACGAGCGGCGCGCTGCGGTCCAAGACGACCGGCTGATCATAGTAGACCGATCTCACGGCTTCAAGGCCGAGCTTCTCGTTGATGTGAGCCGCCGCGTGTTCCGCCTTGGCGAGGGCCACTTCCGGCGTGTCGACGACGCGGCCGTCGGGCCCGATCGGTGCGCCGGGGACCAGTTTTGTCGTCACCGCGATCGGTTGCACCAGCTGCGTGCTACCAACCAGGGCCGCGTCGGACGGCGCGACGTAAGCGAGCACGTGCTGGTCGGCCGACCTAACGGCTTCCGCGGCCAAATTAATCTTCTCGTTGACGTGAGCGGCCGCGTGCTCGGCCTTGGCGAACGCGACTTCCGGGGTGTCGACCACCCGACCGTCCGGACCGATCGGAGCACCGGGCACCAATCTGGCGTAGTAGAACAGCGGCGAAGCGGCGAAGGCGCAAGCCAGGATGGCAGAGAGAACAATCTGGAGAGAACATGATATCACGTTGCGATATAATCTTTAAATATTTATTTAATGAAATCTAAAAATTATGTTAATCTGGTTATATATATAAGCCTTAGCTGTAGCTTATGCATCTCCTTCGTTAGATTGTATTTTAATACCACTAACATGAATAAATATATTTATAGAAGTTAAAAACCTATTATATAATTAACGTAATTCTTGAGACTAAGAAATATGAAATTTATGCATATCAAAATAATTAAAACAAATGGAGTTCATAATTAAATCAATCTATCTCTATATCCAATCTATATTATATTCCTTTATTTTTAATATTAAAATAAAAAAAATTGAAGCTATTACTACAATATTTGTTATTAAAATAGACTTTTCACTGATACTCACCAAGACCTTCATGTCGAACGAAATTACTTAGCTCTACAGCGCTGCCGATCAGGATCAGTACTCGCCAAGGCGCTTGGCTAATGTGTCGTGCACTACCCTGTCCACGCGGACTTTATATACCCCGTGGGCAAAAGAGGCTTTGTGGCCAAACCAGGCGCCGCTACCAGGATGTAACGCATCGTAACGTAAATACCAGTGTCCAATAAAAGCCTTCACGTATCTGACATTGACGCCCCGTCATCTCGCTCCCGTTCGCATAATCGCGAATCGTATCAGCTTCGTCGGTCCTCACCAGTTCTCACGGCGCGGCACCTATCTAAATTAGTCCTCCTCCTGATTCGATTAATCAAAACCTGCGGATTAAAAAGGATCGATCGAGCGATTCGTCGCGCTCGCCTTTTTTGAAGTCGCCAATTTATCGTAGGTGATTCTCCTTCCGTTTTCTTATTCCGTTTTATTTTAGGTTAAATCGCTAACCGCTGACGCAAATATTTACCCTTTGTCTGCCGGAGGAAAGCGCACAAGCTTTTTTCGATAATGAGAAAATCCTCTATTTCGTTAATTAATTACGTAATAGTTATCATGATTAGTATAAGCACTAGCTATAAATAACCATAGTACGGAACTTACGTAATTAATTAAGTGTAAATGAAATGTGAATTAATTTTGCCATGTAACACAAATTCTTTTAACTTTTTAAAAATAAAATTTACGTGAAATCATTTATTTTAATTTTATTTTTTAAGATTATTATTGAAGATTGATTTTCATAAGATTTTTGAAATTGTTTATCTAAACATTCGTAGCACGAATAATACACCCAGCTTGGTTCGTTAGCCTCTTTTATCTCCTTTGTTTTTAATTTTTCGAACTTTGAGTTATTATTTTTTTTTAATTATTGAAGAAGTGTGTCTCTTAAAATCAACAAGCTCACTAGACTCAATAAAAAAAAAAAAAAAAATGCTCAGAAATGCAACGAATGGATGTAGATCGACGAATCTATTTTCGCCGAACTAATCGAGGATTAAGTAACGCGACAGGTATGCAAGTAGGCAGGCATCCTTACCTAACCGAGCAGAAACGACAATAAGCCCGCTCTAGAACCTGATTACGCGATCGTACGCAGCCTTCAGCACGCGTCGTCTCTCTCTCTCTCTCTCTCTCTCTCTCGCAAACGCAACCTTCTAGATCACGGCCGATCTGGCGGAGAAATGGAAACGGGATCGGGTGTCTTCCCGACCTCGTAAGAAAGAAACCGAAAGAAAATCCCTCTCTGTTTCATTCTCGCCATCCTTCCTCGCCCCTCGCTACAACGTTTTTTCTTTCATCCGGCGTAAAACTCTCGCTTTACAAACAGGCTTATCTTACCCGATACGAAACGGACGCAGCTGACCACAGCTTCACAAATCGAGATCTCTCCCACGCGATCGTTCTATTACGTGATCTATGAGGGCTATAAAGACGATCGCGACGACTGGACCGGTGCGCGTTAACGAGTGAATCCCGTGACGTTACGCTACTCATTGTCTACGATTGCGTGGGACCACTGTCACTTTCGGTGCGACTAAATAAATAAAACGTAAGAGATGACGCGCTTCGCGATCGTTCTACTCGGTTTGACGAGCCTGGTCTCGGCCAAACCCGCTTTCCTGACCGTACCCTTGACGTACGCGACATCCTTGGCACCCGGGACGCAAGTCGGTACCAACGGCAGAGTGTTGGACAGCCCCGAAGTCGATGAGAGAACAGGGGTGGCGAACGGGGCTGCGAGATCGGCCGCTGAATCTCAGCTGCTGCGAGGAAGACAATCGACTTCGCTTGTTCGCGACGGTGTACCGTCGATCCTAACGTCTTCCGCGCCTCTCGGCGCCGACGGCAGGGTCGTGGACACGCCGGAAGTCGCGGCCGGCGAAGGCGGCTCACGCGGCCGCGCACGTCAACGAGAGAATCAACCTGGCGCACGAGGTGGCGAGGTCCGGCGGTGATGCATCGGATTCGTCTGACGTCGCCGACAGCGATCCCGACGGTAGAGTCCTGGACGCACCGGAAGTCGTGGCCGCGCGCGGCAGCGGGAAGATCGATCTGGTGAACGGAGCTGCGAGACCTGCTGGCGACGCTGTCGCGCGCACCATAGACGGTCGGGTGGTGCCGTTGGTGCTCGGCAACGGTGTCGTCGCTGCTCTCGTGCCCGTCGGTCCCGACGGTAGGCCGCTGGACGTGCCGGAAGTAACCGCGCGCGGCAATCAGATTCTGGCGAGCGACGTGAGGTCCGTCGACGCTCTGGCGGTTGCTGGTCCGGCGCTCGCTTACGGCAGATTGATTTACTGAAGAAGGTTTTACCGACGCGCTTGAAGAAAATACAGCTTTACTTTATATGCGTAACTTTGTATCGAATAATTGCGGAATTTTTCAGATAATAATCCATGTCTCACAAGCTATTTGTAGATCTATATATTATATAAGATTATGTGTCACCTTTCGGATGAAAAATGGAGAACTCTCAATAGGACAAGAATAGAATAAGTTGATCATCTTACCATTTCTTGCTTGCATACAATTATTTTTCACTATTCTGTACTACATATATAAAAATAAATGATGTATACACACACGTGAAGCCAATATATCGTAAAGGAATAAAATTGTTACTTTACACACAAATATGATACCTCATTATAATCCGTTCGTACTTTACGCCAAGCTATTCGACTCGTCTCGATAAAATGCAAATGCCGAGACGGCGACAAAATTTTCCATATTTCATTGATCGCCATAACTTCGCGTGGCAGAGCCGCGCTAACCAGCCGAAAGACCATCCTCGCACCCCTTGGCGAAGCGACCGGCGTCAGCGAAGATGGCTTTCGCCATCTCGAGAAGCGTTCCGCGGATACAGCGAGCGAGGTATAAATCGCGTGATAAATTAGCGATAATCCGCGGCGGCGTCCTCCTCCTCGAGATCCCTCTTGGCTCGGCAACCCCCCGCGACATAACGATCGCGCGGTGGTTATGCGCGACCCTGACGGTCGACGTATTAGGGCATAGTCGGGCGGATACCGGGCCCCGCGGAAAAAAAGCGCACCGTCCGATGGACACTCTCGACGGCGAGGCGAACGCCGCGAAGCCGGATTCCGAAGACCGCGCGACCTCGAAGGGGCCACTCGCCGCGACCAGTTCTCTCGCCGCGATGGCCCACAACGCGGCGACTCCTCGCGAATTTCTCGCGACTCGACGAAGGAGGAGGAAGAGGACGCAGGAGGGCAACATCATCGCAACGCACCTGAACGCGCCGCAGGGCGTGGTTGTACCGTGACTGCGTGCATATATAAACGTGTCCTGGCGCCCGTGTCGCGTCGAGGATATATACCGGTGCCGTCGATACGATCGCCATGAAGAGCGCGTCCGTAAGTGCTCGTTCCGCGATTCCTCGCGTAGGAGGATCGCGGATTCTAACAATAAAATCTCTCCGGGGTTGGTCCTTGGTAGAGTTTAACTGCGCGCCTCAGGATTACCATTGCGAAAGGTTGCTCGGAGCGGATCGGGAACTTATCACCCTCTTGTCTTTAATTTTCCTATTTAAAAAATTTATTTGCCTCTTCAGAAAAGACAAGTAAAATTTTGTTATGTAGCTAAATTATCTCAAGTTGAAATTTGTAGTTTGTTACTTCAAGCGACTCTCTTGATACAACGGGGATTTAACTTGCGCCACTCCCGCAAAGTAAACCGCTGATATACTTGTCGCGGCGCCGTAATATTATCCGATACTAATCCTAAACACGTAACACCTCCCGCGTATATCTGATCTGCGATACAGAACTTACAAACCGCAACGTGAATTGTGCAAATTATGAGCTAATTTTATATGTAATTTCAGTTGTTCCTTGTCTTCTGTTTGATCGCCACCGGCTTTGCTAAGCCGCCGGTGCCGGTGTTTCTCAGCTATCAAGGACAGTCTGGGCCAGTACAGTTTCGGCTACAGCGCGCCAGGCTCGGCCAGGTCGGAGGTCAGGACGTCCAACGGCGCGACCAGAGGCACTTACAGCTACGTCGACGGAACCGGGGTTATCCAGACCGCGCAGTACGTCGCCGACGGCGAGAATGGGTTCCGAGTGATCGCGACGAATCTCCCGCAGGCGCCACTTCCGGTCCAGGACACGCCGGAAGTGATGGCCGCGCGCACCGCGCATCTTCAGGCCCTGGAACTGGCGGCCAAGAGGGATGAAGAGGCGCAGAATCGCGAGGAGACTCGAGAGAATGCGCGCGAGAAGAAGATCGAGGGGAAGCCCCAAGGTGACGCGAGTCCCTCGACACGACTTTCGGGTAACTGAGATCACGGAAATTCCATTAAACGAGGGGGAGCGAAAAGCGTTGGAGAACACGAAGAATATCGAGCCTGAAGCACAGCGACGAGACTCTGCAAGGCGGTCGCTTCGACAAGCGGCACTGGCAAGGCGAGCGAGACGAAGCACGCAGAAGGTACGTCAACCGTGAAATACCAAAGACAAAATAAATTTACAAATATAACAGATTAATAACGCGGAATGGTATTAATGAAGTTGTTAAACATTTTCGAGTAGGTTACTTCGGTCTTTGTAAATTTTGCAAATTCTTCAATGAAATACCTATAAGATACGAGCGTGTCTTCGAAATATTCCGCTCCAAAATTCTCCCCTCATCAGCATTGTTGCGACACGGTCCGCAGGAATTCGCCGGAAGAGTATCGCAGGGAATTATCGGCGGCGCAAATGTCCCGGCGATCCCATTAATCTCCTCGCTACGTGTCGCTATCTCAGGCGTTGGGACAACACGCGGTGCCGGTATTTCGGATCTCCTATGGAAACTACGAGATCGAGCCTACCATCATACCGGAGTCATCGATCGCTGAAGGTCAATTATGATTGTAACTCACCTTACCGTTCACTCTCTCCTCTGCTCTGATTGGAAATATCAAGTCGCCGTGGGCTATTTTGATTAAATACTTTTAAACTTTCCGCTCGGCATAGTTCACACATCTACTTACAATTCTTCGATTTTATTTTGTGATTTAAGTGCGTTTTGGAAATTTGAAGCCGCGAGGAAAGATCTTAGCTATGTGATGCTCTAAAAATTATTTATTTTTATTTAAAAAAAACGAGATCATTCTTTCACTTATGTCTATCGCTTTTTTTTCCGTCGCTCTTTCGAAGGTCGTCCCACTTCCGGGGCCGGGGACCGTCTGAGGTCACCCCTGTCATACCGCGACTACGACCGGTTCGCAAACTCGTTCGTTGATACTGTAAATTAATTTTGCAACAAATCAACGTTGTTGCAAATTGCAGAGCAAATTATAAAGAGTAGCGCTAGGAATGCGAGCTCGTGCGAGAATCGACGCTGAATGAAAATAATTGTCTCGTCCGTTCTTCTCCGCAGGCGCTTTCCGTGATGTGATCACGCCAGCGGCAACAGCCTTGAAGAGCACGCCGGCGATCTCGACCGAGGGAGCGGCGACGCCGGAGAGGAAAGAATCGTCGCAACGTACGACCGAGCAGATTCGCACCGTCAATACTCTGCCGCTCGCACCGCTGGGCGCGATCCCGCTGGGTTTCTCGCGGCCGAGTATCATCAGATACGTACCGTCGACGCCGCTCCAGTACGTCGCCTACAACGTTCTGTAAATATCCTGGAAAGCAGAAATATTCTGGAAAGTGTATGAGAGATTCGCGGGAGAACACGCGAAGAGTTGGAATAAAAGCTCGAACGAATCTGAAATGATCAAGCTGGATTTTGGGGGTTCTTTTCCTTTTGCGTTTGTCAAGATATTTTTATTCTTCTTTACAAAATAATGCAGGATGTTGTCGGACAATACAACGGAGTAGTACACGTATTATGATCGATACTAAGGATAAGGATAATCAAAATCAGCGTCGTCGTCGCCATCGCCGCCGGCGTCACTCGTCGTGGAGACATTGGTATAGAGTGAGAAGTAATGCTAGGTATATAAATGGGATATTGAACAGTAATGCCTAAAGGGAGGGGAAAAAAAAGAATCTAACGCAGAGTTCCTTACAGATAATGGATGAGAGAGCCTAATTAAGAATTATAATGTAAGGTCCGATAATAAAATCACGAAACCACTACACAACAGCCGTTGTATCTAACAGCTAACACGATATATTAATTAAAACAAAGCGTATACCTTCAACATTTTAATCACGTTTCAAGAGACGTCAGACAGGACGAGTTGGACACGAGCAGAAAATATCAGTGTTCAAAATTTCATTTACACTCCGCCCCGTGAGTCTGAAATCTTTGATTTAATTGATACAAGGAGAGCGGGATTGGCGATTCGAAAAGGCAACGTTATTTTCGAAACGCAACGCGATATTGCCTCGTTTAGATGTAATTATCTTTAAAATCGCGAGACAATTGTGCCGGACAATCTTTGCCGGTTGAATGTTTATACGCGGCTCTACTTTTTTTTTTTACTGGCCTGAGATTTATTCCTAAATTCTGCATCGCGAAAAATCGCTAATATGGTCACAAACAGTCGCGGCTGCGACTGCGCATTTTTTTTTTCGCGGACGATTTAAGCTCGAGATGGATCGCGCTCTGCGACAATTCATTATCACGGCAGAACGAACCTCAGCTATTGTAGCAGGCTCGTCCGAGATTAATTACGGCTTCATCTGCGCGTGAAAAACCGCCGCGCTCGTCATGCGACACGCGTAAATCGATCTGAGGAACGAAAGCGACAGGGTTTGCCGATAACAGGACTGCCAATACTGCTTGATCGTTCGGTAATAATGACACAATAAAATTATATTAATAGCGACTTTTTTTGTATGTGAAGGAAGAGTTATAACGACGTGATTGATATCTGTGCCTCTCCACGCCTCGCCGGTACCCATTTCTCTATACATAACGTTCTCTTTTACATATATATTTATATATATATAAATCTAAATTTTATAATATGTATTTATAATGTTCATATTTATATATAACACACTTGTTCTAGACGTCAAATGCATTGACTTCGAAGCTCGGATGTTCGACACCCTCCGATCCTCTTCTTTCTCATTTGCTGTCCATCGACCTGCACGGTTTTTCTCCCTATTCTTCTCGCCCTCTACCCGATATATGCTGCCTCAATATATATTTGCTATGCTGCTACCAGTGACGGGTAATTGCAGCGCGCGATGTACGCAACGTATATACGGCTAAACATTGCGCGGAACGTTTTGAATATTTTTTTATATGTTCATTTAAATTAGAAGATACATCTCGAAGTACTCGTTTATATTTGGCGGATACGCGTTTGTACCTGTGGACGCCGCTGTGCTCGCCGCGATACCTCCGTCAAATATCCGATAAACCTGTGCGGAAGCTGCGCGGGTCAGTGAAATTCGCGGTCAAAAGTCGTTCGAGAAATGGCCTGAAGAGCCGATTCTTATCGACCCGCGCAGTTTCCCCCAGGAAACTCTCACAGCGCGCGATTTCACGTCTCAACGCGAGCAAATTATTACCCGAGAAAACAGGATATAGAATTTATACAGGCATGAACTACTGTACACACGAACATTCGATCATACGCACCGTGCGCGGCAACAATCGGGGAATACCTCTTGCAAAAGATAAAATATTTACTTAACGTTACGTGAGCAATATATGGAAACGAGAGTACAATTTCTCTAATTAAAAACAATTCTCACACCCGATCGTCTCAATCGACATCGAATCATTTTTTTCTTTCTATTGAAAACTTCTTGGTACCTACTTTTGCGACGGTGAAGATCCACCCTTTCATTTGTGCGGCGTCGCCGCGCAAAGAAATTCGCGAATGGATAATTTCAAAAAGATGAAGGAAAGCTCCTTCGTTTATTTCGATTGGAATCGAATAAGAATTGTTCGCAATAAATCTTCATCTTTCATCTATCTTTCAGCGTTTAAGAGTGCCGTTAAAAATATAAAGAAGACAGTTTACGCGGCGCAGGTTTCAGGCCCTCGCCAGTGTCCCGAGAATATCGGATGCGCCACGTTCGCTTTCTCTCGATCGCGGCGTATCTTCCTAATCGCGCGCGCGCGCGCGTGTGTGTGGGCGGTATGCTTTAAACATCAACGAAAAATCAATGAAAAAATTGAACTCGATCGGACCGACGTGTGACGAGGAATTACACGTCGCGCGATCGAAATCGTCGCCGCCGACGCGAGAGGAAAACGAGAGGAATCGTCCGAGCGCAACCGATTTTTTCCCCGCGAAAATGCTGCCTTCGGACGAATCCTGCGTACGCGTGCGACGCTTTGTCTTTGTAAAAACGTGGCAATTTGATTGTTTAATCCGAGATACTTGGTCTCGAGGGTAGTCTCGCGACTCTTCGGATGGAAAATGTGACGACGCGGCCCGTCGAATATCCATAAGTCTCTCTCGCGCCTTCCCTTTCTTTTTTTTTTGTATTATTATACTTCTCTTTTGTGCTACGCCTCCCGAAACTACTGCCGACTTACTTGGCGACACGATAAAATTTATTACTTAATGCTCTCTCTATATGTAGTTCGCTATTATTAATCTTCTTCTCTTCTTCACGTAAATACGTATACGAGTATAATCTGTACGCGTCCGTTTTTTTTTTGGGGGGGGGGGTTGTACGTGTATGTACGTGTGTGAGTATTCGGGTTTTCACACCGCGTGAATGTAATTAGCTCAGATGATCTCGTCCTGACTTAATTATAATCGTTTATCGACGATTTCGATTGACTACGGTCGAAAGGTGGGCACGTTTTCTTTTCACGTACGTTAATTATGAACAATTGACTTCGTACTCGTTTCTAAAAAGCTTATAATCAGACATCGAAGAGCTCTCTCTCTCTCTCTCTCTCTCATTCCTTCTCACACTCTGTCCCGAACAGTACTCTCCTTAATTTTCGCGCCCGAATTTTCGCTAAAACACCTCATCGTTATTCGCACAATATATTCTCGCTGGATAAAAGTCGTTAGAGAGCGAATTGTTATGTACTGCATAAAGAAAAAATATACGCGGCTCATTTCTTGCCAGCACAATAAGCTTGACGTACAAAAAGAATCGGCAAGCTAAGAGAAGTTGGAAACTTGACACAAAATCGATTTTAGAGAAACAATATCAACGATGCAACAGATAACGGCAATAATTAGATATTTGGATGCTACAATCGCGTCATTGTTCTATCGATACTCAACGAGATACTGTTGGAAGTATTAGTTTTGTTCTCGTTGTATTTAACTTTCGAGAAATATTATTAGATCCTTGCGAATAAAGCAAAGTGCTTCTTTAATACTGTTCCATGCGACTGATTGTGACTCGTGAGTATGTCCGCAGTAAATCTCTAATAAATACTGATAGTAATATTCTGATAGTAGAAGGAGAATAGCAAAAAGGTATGCAGTTTTAATGAATTGTAATTAGCAACAATCGATCGTCTTGCTTTAAAATACACAATAAATGACGTACTGATGCATTTTGAAAATTCTAAACTTGTTCAGATTTGCGAGAGTGAATATCTTAACAAGTTGCCGTCACATATACCCAGTATAATTAGCCGGTGTCTAGATAAAATTATCCAGATGATCATCCAGATAAAGAAATGGAATCGTCTTTATCTTATCTAGGTGAAAAAAATGCAAAGTATATTCATCTTTATCTTACAATAAGATAAATTTACGGATTTTTATCTTAGCTTCATCTCAGATTATTTTGAAATCATCTACGGAAGATATTGCACATGTCATATGCAATTCTGCCGTTATAGAGCCGAGAATCAATACGAATCTCGACGACCGCTTACGAACGCCCCCGGAGGTCATTCTTTACTTTGCAGCCGGTGCAACCGACACATTCGCAGGTGCAGAACACCGCGCCGGTCGTGTATGTAGGACTATGGTGCACGTCCCAGAAGACCACTACCGGGTGGCCGACCAGGCTAATAATGACATAATGCGGTCGCTCGTGCAGAGGGTGCGCCGCCTATAGAGAGCCGAACGCTGTAATTAATATTAAGTATCCAAGTCCGAGATAGGTATTGCGTGTCCCTATACGTCTATAGCGGGCCTTGGCGAATATGCGGATGTATGGGCGCTCCAGGGGCGCGGACAAATAAGACTGTAATGGCCCTTAACGAGATACGATCGGAACGTTCATGCGGGGGATGTTTCAGGGTGCGGAATGCGCCTGACGTGCGCGCAACGAGAGCGTATGTGTGCATGTGACGGTCATCCGTGCAGCCGATTCGCGGATTATTCACGTACGTAATCTCGTATACGTATGTACATACGTATGCTGCATGTTTAACGGCCTGGTCACGCGCATGGATATTAATTCGGTAAAATCGCGGCGATAACCTCGGCAGCGATGCTACGTCGACGTACTTTTATCGATTAATTGATAATGGCTCATATAATATACGAATGCGTTGACGTGTCCGCGAAGCGACAAAGACGGTCGTCGGAAATCCATAATTGATTAGCGCGCCACATTGAAAGGCTGCCCGTTTGTTGGTCGTATCTGATATCATTTATAAGCATGATAATTAATACTGGCATCAGATTGAATCGTTGCATATAAAATGTTTTCGAATGTGTCAGAGTGTTTCGCTTTTGCAAAATAAATTGAACATATAAAATTCTATATATAATAAATAAAATTTGCTAATAATCAAAATATTACATATTTTAATCACGTTAAAATAATTCCGCTGTAAACGCGTGCTTCAATTCTCGCAAAATGTTTTTGCAGTTTTTTCGAATTGTAATAAATATGTAGCGCAAACGGTTGCAAAATTCAACTCTCCGCTACTCGTAATTAATACCATTATTTCGCGAAATCATATACAATGAAATAAATTGCGGAAGGCTGTTACTGCGGGACGTACCATTGAAAATAATCAAAATAAATCTTAAGCCCCGGCATAATCGTTATTTTAATACTACTCTTTGCGCTCGAGGGATGAAGCTCTCTTTCCGTCGCGCGCTCACATACATAGGCAGACACTCGCGTGGTCGCATTATCAAGCACTTCGACACGAGCGAAGAAAGCTCATCCGTGTCGACGGGTGCTTTTAGAAAACCATTAAACAGGCGTCGGCCTCGTGGCACTGGGCTTTTTCGCAATGATTTCACATGATTAAATCAACGAGCTGAAAAACACCACCGAAGAAACGTTTCATATTAGCATAAAAGTTAGATCGGATAGTGCATTACGATTGAGAGAGACTCGAGTAATATGAAAATTTAAAATCACTGCGTGGACTATATTCGAGATATTAGCAATAATTACAAAATTGTTGGTTAGATTAGATTAGGGTTAGGTCAGGTTAGGTTAATTTATTTAGCATTTGCTAAAATTACATTAAAATATTATTTCTTGCGAATAATTTTATACCTTAAACAAGAATATATATTTTCGCTGCTGACGTTAAACGGTCGAGTTTCCAGACGCAATACTTGGGTTGAAAGAAAAAAGAAAGAAAAATTCCGGCGAAATGGACCTGCGGATATTTATTCAAGCCGCGTTGCTCGGTCGTGCTGGTCTGTACTCTCAGTTCGTCGCCGAGGTGTGAGACAAAAATATATGACATTAACGCACACGCCACGTCCCCGTCAACTTTTAGCATTATTCCAACGGGTTCCGCGGGTCGTTCTCTTCGTCGTCGTTCCCTCGCATTACGCAGTTATCCTGTGCAACATCGTCAGGAATCGCGCGAATGTGCAACATTTGCTAAAATTGCGCGCGCGCGCGCGCAAGCAGCAACATTATACACACAGCAGCTTTTACACGTGGTGAATCACGCGGTCGTGAATGGTCGCGCTGGGGTATGCACGTGTGCACTGCACGTGCGGCTGCTGGTGACTATGTGGTTCACAGGGGAAATCCCTTACGACGTGCCTTTATTTTATTTTTCGAGGTAAACGCTCGCCCGCGGATTTACCGCGTAAACCCGAGTGCGTTTTCTTCTCTCGTCGCGCGCACGATGCGGTCCTTTGTTCGTCCCCGTATTATTCGTCGTGAAGAACTGAACGCGTGCGAAGGAATTCGATATAAAGGAGAACGCGGTACGTTACAGAACTATTTACGGTCATATTTGTATCCAAAATAAATATATCGTAAAAATAAATATGCCGCAAAAATATAAATATTCGTAATTTACTATTATGATGTGAAATGCAGTGTGTATATATTATATTATAAGATTCTGGGGGTGACGATAAGAAAATTTGAATTGTAGAAAGGGTACAGTTAAATAGTTTACTACAACAAAATATATTATTACATCTATCTATAAATTATTAATTTTGCGTATAGAATCCAAATAGAAAGTGTGAACGATAGAAAATAAAATTATTTCAGAAAATTCTGTAGTTGAATGAGGAAAATGTGTCTTCTATCTGATTACGCCTCTTCAATATACACAGTTTTTAAGTTCTTGACGCAACGACTATTAAATGACCGAAGCTGCCGAACGAACTCGCGATAAACTGATCTCGCACTTACATCCGGCGCATCGGATGCATTTGTCGGCGCAATGTATGCGAGAATTGAGTGCGGCAGGCACTCGTCGTCCGAGGCGGCAGCGACGGTGAGCTTTTGCCACCCCTTTTCTACTTTATTTGCTTGCACTGCTTTGCAGCCACGGCGCCCGCGCCGCCACCGAGGCGGCAGCGACGGCGGCGGAGGTGACGGAGGCGGGAATGCGGGGTGATATTTTTCACAGAGAGCCCGGTGTGCCTTCAACTGTTATTTCAACGAAAATTCGCCAACGGCTCGCCATTGTCCCGGTTAGTGCGGCGCTTTTGCCCCGGCTTCCACATATTGTGCGACAATTTTTTTCTCCCCGTCCTTTCCGACACATCGGGCTACGCGTCGCTGCCAACGTATACGAATATGTACGTCACGATTTTTATGCTTTTGGCCCCGGCCAACCAACGGCGGATACTTAAGGTCCGCCGGTTGACTTGCGATCGATGAACGAAGAGCGAAAAAAAGGAAAGAAAGAAAAAAAATACAGTCACGCGGCGCGGCACCCGAAGGACCATCGCCACGAGATTCCGCCGAGAAGCTGACTACCGGCGAAGTGAATTTTTGTTTCCCTGCTCTTTTTAGCGATTACGCCGAGTGGAGTGGAGTGGAACTCTGCACACCGGAATGCAGTTACTCGCGAAAATCGGGTTTATCGGAAGTCGTTGGACCTTGCTTTGCGCGCGCGCGAGGACTTGTGCTCCCGCGAGGCCTGCATTACAAGGAACGAGAAGGAACGCGGAAGGGAAGAAGCTTAAAGTGCTTAAACTTCACCGAAACTACAGATTTCGATAAAGTACATCCAATACGTTTATTGTTATTTGACAAATAAAAGCGGGGAATGTGAACTTGGCCAACTTAAATCAATTTCTGATTTTGAACACGAGTATGTGTGTGCAATGTGGTAAACCAAATAAAAATTCATAAAAGTAAGGAATCTATCGTGGATTATTGCTTGATGTTTATAAAACAAAGATAAAATACGAATATCAAAAATCGATGTCGACTGCAATTAATGTTTTCGAAACTTCCTATATGTGTGACACATCGTAAGGCGCTTTGTGAAAGGAACAAAGAAATGTACACAGGCTTAAATAGTAATTTGAAAGTTTAACTTTAATATTTATTGACGTCTTTAAACTGACAATGAAGTTTGCTCATGGGCAGTGCACACACAAACACACAGAGAAATTTAAATATTAAGTTATTTTAAACCAAATTTCCATGTTTAACTTTGTATTTAACTTTACCGCGATCTAATTAACTAGAAAACTAGCCTCGAGTTGAAGGGATTCACGTGTCTTAAAGTTCTGTGAACGGACACACTTGACTGCCCTTCTGAGAAGACATCAAAAAGTTCTTGATAGAATATTACAATAATTCCAATCCGAAATTGACAATAATTTGTCTTTCATCAATTTCTTGTGTATATTTACTTTGTTATCCAAACTCTGTCTTAAAACATTTAATTTAATTATTTAATTACGTTATAAAATCACGTTCATTATAATACGTATAATTACCTAGGAGGGGAAAAATAAGATCTCGCCTTGCAAAAATTAAGTGCACCAGAGAAAAATTGTACATCGTCGTAAATTTATTTTTTTATTGTATTAAGACGAACGTCGGCGGGAACGGAAACGAAAGAGGGAGTCGCCTTTTTTTAATTTGTACGCCTATAAGGCATATCGAGGTCGGGTGGAAAATATTTTTTTCCCCCTATAAGTAAGCTTGATGGGAGAAGCGGGAGCAGAAGCCGTTACGAGAGCCATCTTCTTAAAGAGATTAGAGCAAAATTAAATTTTTCATCGCGTCGACCTCCCTTTAATGATGATAACCGAAAAGACGAGGATTGCTGCGCGCTGGGCAAATCCTACATTTGCATTTTATAATCTTCGAAACAGCGACATTGCACGCGAAATGTTTTTCCGTTTACTTTTTTATCTCTCGCTGCAAAAAAACTGTAAAAATTTTCTTGTAAAAAAACTAGAGTGGTTACATTTCAGTATTGACATCCAACGCACTCCTCTTGCCAAATTCGGTTATGGACACGGTACTGAAAATCAGATACAAGCGCAGTATTTAACAAAAATGTTAAAACATGCTTTTGTACATACTTGCGCTCTAAGAATACAAATAGATATTAAAACCTTTTTTACGTGGTTTATTTTAAAGCAAATTTTATTTTAACAGAATTTAATAGAAGCAAAATTTATCAAAACTTTTACTGAAAACAATCATTTATTTTTTCAGCAACTTGCTGTACGATTTGGTGCACAGTGCTAGGAAGCACAAAAATAATATTAAAATTTTTCGTATTTGCATAAAGCGCATTCAACGTGTATGTTGAAAATATTTGTTGTTTTTACAAAAGCCTATGGCAACGTTTGTTATATAAATATTACCTGTAAATAACAGTCTCGCAATGAGCGAGATTTAACATTGAATCGCGATATCTATATATATCCAAAGATGCAATTCAAGAAGACCCTTTTCGCCTTGTAAGAATTTTCTCGCCAACCGAATTACTATTTTGCTTTTCGACGTCCTTCCTTGGCATCCTTCGCCTTTATTCTGCGAAAATCAAGTATTACTTGTCAGCCCCGCGGGGACGATGTCGTCTTTGATGATAGATATTGCGTTTCCCGCGTGCACGAATGGATGCCATCTTGAATTACAGCCGACCACCATGATTTTTTTCTGATTCTTTCGCGGTTACTAAAATATATCACGTAGTAGTACAAGATCCCGATCTACCTCGACCTTCACCCATCTGTTTTCCTAATAAAAGGTATTTTTTATCAAACATAATGAATAAACGAACAAATCGCGAATGGGTTGCCTAATTAAATCAGGTCAAGGCTACCCTTAATTAAAAATAATTTAATTAATTTTTTTTATTTCTACACTCATTTGTATTCTCAAAACATTCAGTACCAATCGAAAGTACAAGGCATAAGTAGAAAGGAAAAGTTAGGTTGCCTATCTTTTACTGCTCCCTATTACCGGTTGCCAGGTATAAACAGGTGAGTTGGTGTTAATAATTTACACTCATCTGTTATCTTTAATTGATCTATACAAAAAATAAAGATAATTTTATTGCGAACACAGTGGTATTAGGTTGCCTAAGCAAAATCGGTCAAGACTTGCGGTTGCCGCGCTTTAAAATCAAAATATTTGAGTAAGCAAATGGGGTGCGACAGAGAAAAAAAAATCGGTTTCCAGAACATCGGTAACGAAGAACTATACACTCTATAGCACTTGCCGGAAAATTCTACCCCTATTTCATATACAATTCGTTAAGATTTGGTTAATTAGTTCTGGAGTTATAGAAATGTGTCAAATTTACCAAAATTTCTATAACTCCAGAACTAATTAACCAAATCTTAACGAATTGTATATGAAATAAGGGTAGAATTTTCCGGAGAGTACTAAAGAGTGTGTATTTTTTTGTTACCGATGTTCTGAAAACCGATTTTTTTAATTTTTCTAATTCTTACGGGTAAAAAAAAAAACGGTTTCCAGAACATCGGTAACGAACAACTATACACTCTATAGCACTCCCGGAAAATTCTACCCCTATTTCATATATAATTTGTTAAGATTTGCTTGATTAGTTCTGGAGTTATAGAAATTTCGGTTAATTTGGCACACACACACACATATCCATACGTACAGACATTTTTTAAAATTGCAATTTTTCGACGGTTTAGAACATTCTGAACACATTCAGAAAAACAAAAAAAAATTTTTTTAAACGAAAACAAAGCTTTCTCTATGAGGAAGCAAAATGTATAACATAACAATAATATACAAGTAATATTAACTTACCTTTCAATTTTATCTATTTCATTAATAAAACCGAGTAAATAAATAAATATTTCAGAAAACAATAAAAAATTAATAACACATTTATTGTTGTAGTAAAATAAATAATCTATACTAATATATAAAATTCTTACGGGTGGTGTATGTTTGAACGTTTTTAACTTAAAAACCATTGGACCGAATTTTTACCAAAAGTATATAAAATAGGGGTAGAATTTTCCGGGAAGTGCTATAGAGTGTATAGTTTTTCTTCCTCTATTGCATAGAATAGTACGTTCGGCGCTTCTCTGTCGCACACCGCTCGTTTACTCAAATATTCGGATTTTAAAGCGCGGCAACCGCAAGTCTTGACCGATTTTGCTTAGGCAACCTAATACCACTGTGTTCGCAATAAAATTATCTTTATTTTTTGTATAGATCAATTAAAGATAACAGATGAGTGTAAATTATTAACACCAACTCATCTGTTTATACCTGGCAACCCTGTAATAGGGACCAGTAAAAGATAGGCAACCTAACTTTTCCTTTCTACTTATGCCTTGTACTTTCGATTGGTACTGAATGTTTTGAGAATACAAATAAGTGTAGAAATAAAAAAAAAATTAATTAAATTATTTTTAATTAAGGGTAGCCTTGACCTGATTTAATTAGGCAACCCATCCGCGATTTGTTCGTTTATTCATTATGTTTGATAAAAAAATACCTTTTATTAGGAAAACAGATGGGTGAAGGTCGAGATAGGTCGGGAAAATAAAGATAATTTTATTGCGAACACAGTGGTATTAGGTTGCCTAAGCAAAATCGGTCAAGACTTGCGGTTGCCGCGCTTTAAAATCCGAATATTTGAGTAAGCGAGCGGGATCTTAAGCGTCGTCTACAATGGCAGCAAGAGTAAGGATTAAGCAGGATTAAGGCTGTAAGACGTCGAAGTAAGCTGAATGTTTCCGGATAGTAGGACGTAGAGTAAGGCCGTAAGTGAAATGGTTGAATTCCATTTCCTACGGTCTACTCCTTTACTCTCAGCCAATGAGAGCTCGACATTAACGAAAGCGTGCGTGACAACAACCGGTGCTGTTGTGTGCTAACCTGCCTGCAAATATGTCGGACACGGAATCCGTTTTTGAAGAAGACAGCATTGACCGAGAGCTAATTGCCGTGGTCCGAGTTAATCGGTTTTTATATGATAAGACTGAAAAGTTGTACGCCAATGTAGAAGTGAAGACCAACGCATGGGCGCAGATCGGCGCGAGCCTCTCTAACCCACTTGACTAGAAGGTAAGTTTATTTTGGATATTTTTAAATTTGTTACGGTTTTGTAGCGATTTATTGTTATAATATAGTCGATAAACAAGGTGTCACATAGTAAATCGTTGAAAAATATGTTTGGCAGAATGAAAGTTAGGTTATAAATTAAGTTAGATGCACAATAGAAAAAGAATGAACACTTGATAATTTGCTTACTGGAATGAAATGTAATCTATACTTGCCAGGTTCTGTTGCTGAGAAAAGATTTTACGCCCTGAGGCAGCGCTTTGGGAAAGAGCGGAGAAAAGTTACGCAGTCTATGCCGAGGTCTGGAGCTGGAGCGGACCAGCCTACATACACACCAACTTGGATACTGTACAAGGACCTCAGATTCTTGGAGGACATCATTAAACCTAGAAAGTAGGCATTGCGGTCTGAGAAGTTCTTTATGACAAATACCGATGACATAATTAATGGTTGTAATATGATTGCAGAACTTCATCCAACTACAAATCTAAAGCTCCTGCAAATCCTAGCGGTCAAGTGCCAGTATTTCGCACAAGTTCCCCGTCCTTGTCTACGCCTGCTGTAGCAAGTCCAAGTCCAGACATGTCTAGTTGTTCGAATGACTTCTTTATAAGTCTCGCAGGTGAGGAGATTAAAATATCCATTGCCATATCTTCACAGTTTGATGTAACATAATCTGAAGTATTTTTTTGTTGCATTTTCAGGTACTGACGAGAGTTCCACAGATACGTCTGAGACCCTCTTTTCGCCGCTACCTATAACACTATCTCCTACAACACCTACACCACCTCCTGCAATTGCCTCATCGGAATCTGGGAGCAATGACACAGTTGCACAAGTGCAGAGGGCTATGTCCAACATTAGCAACAAACGCAAGGCGCCCCCACCTGATAATTTTGCATTCAAGAAACGGCAGGAGGCAGACGCTGTCAATAAGATCTTAATGGAGCAGGGTAAGAGACTGACGAACCTTGCAACAAAGATTGGTGAAGCAATCATGGCTCCACCTCCACCACCAAAGTCCCCGTTGGTAGTAGTCAGCAATACATCTCCTGGCACTTAGCCTATGCTGAGTGCTATAGGATTCGCGCTAAGTACAGTACCTGAACATACTCAGCTTAAATGCCTCATTGGCATATTGCAATATATTAATGATTTCTCTAACGAGAGTGGACAGGCCCAGTGAAGCAAGTGATTAACAGTCTGATTTTTAATACATAGATTAAATAATACATTTCTAATATACAGATTTTATTTTTTTATAGGCTGTGATTTTGATAGTCTATGATTTCTTGTTAATATGCTTTTAATTAACTTGCTGTGATTTAAGTAATAATAATTATTATCTATGATAATTAATTCTCTTGTACAAAGATGAAAAAAGTTTTTTTTTATTTTTATGTGCAGATTGGAACAGAAATGGCATCTGACATAAAATTATCCACATATTAATTATAAAGCATATCGGCATATATGCATTTTCCATATATGCTCTTACATGCATTTAAATTCTTATGAGAAGGCATTTCTGTTTTCGTGTGTGTACACGGTTTATTATTAAGTAAAATTTTAAAGAACAAAGGTAAAAATAAGTTGAACTTTGAACTTACTGTGGATTAAAATAAATTTTCATAATATGTTTATGTATGTTTATGTCATGTTCAGGTGTATGTTTATGAGTTAAGGCAGTTTAGCTGAATTTAGGCAGTAGTATTTTTGTGTTGGTTCGGAGGACGACAATAAAGAAATAAATATTTTAATGCAATCGTTTATTTTATTCAATCTGCTTATTCACAAACCCAAATAAGATTATCAGTTCTACAAATATTTATTATGCTCACAGCCAAATAACACAACATTTAACTGGAAAACTAAGTAAGAAATTGGCAATGCTCCCAAGTAGTGCTTACATTAACATTACATTACACTCAGTATGCTTTTTCTTATAATTATGGAATACAAAATTAAATAATTAAACTTACTAAGCGAATCATTACAAGTACAATAAAATCATCATAAGAATATGGAAACTTTGTCATAAGTATGCGAGAAGGTTAATTATTTGAGCTGGAAAGTGTGGTATAATGGAATAGTTTGAGTTAGCCGCGCAGACCGCGCCAATGGGACAGTCGCCGACGGGCGTGTAGAGAGCGACACCTGTCGAGGTTAGGGGGATGTACCACGGAGGACGAGAGCGGGAGTATCGAGAGTGAGTAGGGAAGATCGAGGGGCATGGCGGTGTGTGTTGGGCCCCGGCTCGGAAGCTTAAGAATAAAGAACACGTTTTCCCCGTTATTCGCGAGTACGATTACTGTCCTGCCCTTCCTCGTCCCGCGAATAATACATGGTGGCAGCGCCGGACTTACGCCAAAGTGTGTGATTACACATCAAGGAAGATAGTAACGAAGAACTGAGACTTTTAGTTATGAGAGTGAAAAACATCGTGCGTGCGTGAAGAAGACAAGATGTCCGACACGACGGCGGTGATCGTGCAGCCGGGAGTGGCTCTCCCAGAACCGTTTGACTTTAACAAGCCTCAAAACTGGGATACATACAAATCCCGTTTTAACCGCTATTGCATAGTGGCGGGTGTGACAAGTTCCGAGCAACAAGTAAATTCGTTATTGTACGCGATGGGACCACGAGCGGAAACCATCTTCACATCATTTAATTTAAGTGAAACCGACGCGAAAGACATTGTTAAAGTAAGAGAGAAGTTCGATGGCTTCTTTAACGGAAGGAAGAATATTATCTATGAACGTGCGAGGTTCAATATGCGCGTGCAATCCCCGGGGGAGAGCATGGAAGATTTTATTACAGACTTGTGCAAATTAGCAGATTCGTGCGAGTACGAAAACTTCCGTGAACAATTAATTTGCGATCGGATTGTCGTAGGCGTGGCCGACCGACGCCTCTCTGAGAGATTGCAACTTCTCGATGGCTTGGATTACAGAAGAGCCGTGGAAGTAGCTAGAAGCTATGAAACGGTACAAAGACAGAATCAAATGTTACGTTCGGATGTGGCGGGAACCGGAACGGCGGTAAACCGTGTGCAAAACAAGACTAAAACTCGTAAAGGAAAGAATTATTCTACGCCATGGAAGTGCTACGGTTGTGGAAGTGAGAAGAAGCATACAAAAGAAGATTGCCTCGCGCGTAGTTCGAAGTGCAATAAATGTGCTAAAGAGGGCCATTGGGCAAAAGTGTGCAAATCCGGAACGGCAGATGTCAGGTCTGAGAAGATTAAATCCAAGACGGCTGTACGTCAGGTGGAAGATGACTCTCGTGCAGATCCGTTCTTTGTGGCGACGGTGAGCCAATCACAGGCTCCGTCGGACGAGCCGTGGCGGGCTAAAGTGACTGTAGACGACGTTACGGTTTGTTTTCAATTGGATCCCGGTGCGGATGTGACTCTAATCACAGACAGTACATATAAAGAAAATAAACGAACCTTCGGTAAATTATACCCCGCGGATCGTAACCTAGAGAGTGCCTCTCGCGATTCGTTGAAGTGTATAGGCATGTTCACTACCAGGCTTAGTTATGGAAATCGGGCGTTGAATACCAACGTGTTTGTTGTAAAAGGGTTACGGAAAAATTTGCTAGGACGGGGTGAATGTGTCGGACTAAACCTAGTGATGCGGTGCTCACAAGTTTCTGCGCAAAGCATGGTGAGACCCTTTACAAAATTTCCCGGGTTGTTTAATCGCTTGGGTCTTTTGAAAACGTCGTACAGTATTAAACTTCGTAAAGACGCTAAACCATTCAATTTATCTCAGCCGCGTCGGGTGCCATTAGCTTTAATGTCAAAGTTAAAGGCAAAACTTGAAGAAATGTTGCAGATGGGGGTCATCGAGAAAGTAGAAGAGCCAACGGACTGGTGCAGCGGTATTGTGTTAGTTAAAAAACAAAATACAGATGACATTCGTGTTTGTGTGGACTTAACATTCCTGAATCAGGCGGTAGAAAGGGAACATCATCCGATGCCTGTCGTAGAACATACGTTGGGCCAGCTGAAAGGGGCCAAATATATAACGAAACTTGACTGTGTGTCGGGGTTTTGGCAAGTGCCGTTAAGTAAGGATTCAAGGAAGCTAACTACGTTTATTATCCCATTCGGGAGATTTTGTTTTTGCAGACTTTCCTTTGGAATTTCATCCGCTCCGGAATGCTTCCAAAAACGAGTTTCACAAGTTCTGGAGGGTCTAGAGGGAGTTGCTAATCTCCTAGACGATATAATAGTGTGGGGAAAAACCATACAAGAGCATGACGTTAGACTTCGTGCTGTACTGCGTCGTTTGGAAGAAAACAACATTACCTTGAATGCCAATAAATGTCAATTTTGTGTACAGGAGACGACGTTTCTGGGACATCGCATTTCGGCTGATGGTATCAGTCCAGATCCTTTAAAAGTACAAGCCATCGCCGAGCTGACAGCACCGAACGATGTTACGGGTGTTAGATCTTTCCTAGGGATGGTGAACTACCTGGGAAAATTTGTACCGCGATTATCCGAGACCCTTACTCCGATTTATAATCTGTTGAGAAGTAATGAAGAATTCGTGTGGTCAGCAGATTGTGAGAAGGCGTTCAGATCAGTATTGAAGGTCCTGACCAGTTCTCCTTGTCTAGCAATTTTCGATCCAAATCGACGGACGATCGTATCAGCGGATGCTTCATCCTTTGGACTGGGAGCAGTACTTCGTCAGGAAGATGAGACGGGAGAACTACGTCCTGTTGCCTACGCGTCAAGAACTCTGACTGATGCCGAGCGGCGGTATGCTCAGATTGAAAAGGAGATCTTAGCTCTCACTTGGGCATGTGAGAGGTTCCATGACTTTATCTACGGAAAATTCTTCTACTTGGAGACGGATCACCGGCCATTGGTTCCATTACTAATGACGAAAAATCTTGACGAGTTGTCGCCTCGTCTTCAGAGAATGCGTATGCGATTAATGCACTATGACTTTGAGTGTTTCTTTACTGCAGGTAAAGATATTCTTGCAGCGGATTATCTATCTCGCTCTCCATTGAAGATATCGGGCAGCCTCAATCTACAGGAAGAGATTTCTGCCCATGTTCAGTTTGTGTTTGAGCAATCTCCAGTATCCGACACAATACTTTCAAGACTTTTGGAGTTACAAGCGGAAGATCCCGTGTGTCGTGAACTGGTGAAATACATTCAAAAAGGATGGCCGTGTAAAGACAAGATCAGTGCTTCCGTGAAACCCTTTTATGAATTTCGTGCCAATCTCACTCTGGCACGGGGGTTTATTATGTTAGGCGATCGGTTCTACATTCCTACAGGACTTCGTCGGGAAGCTTTGGAAGCCATCCATAATACTCATCAGGGCATCGAAAAATGCAGAGCTCGCGCTAGGTACAGCGTTTGGTGGCCGAAATTATCAGCGGAGCTTCAACAATTGGTGGACAGCTGCGCGGTGTGTGTACAGAGCAGACCCGCGCGTTCTGAGCCATTGAAGCCATCTAATTTCCCGAATCGACCGTGGCAAATTATCGCCATGGATTTATTCAAACACGGTGCCAGTTGGTATCTATTAGTTGCAGACTTCTATTCCCGGTACCCGGAAGTGTACCAATTACCAGATTTACGATCAACGACCATTATTGTTCGTCTGAAGGAGATTTTTGCACGCCATGGAATTCCGGATATGATTCGATCCGACAACGGGACACAATTCGACCCACTACGCACGATGGAATTCCGGGCCTTCAAGAAGACATTTGGATTTGAGCACGAAACATCGTCCCCTCATTTCCCTCAGAGCAATGGGTTCATAGAAGCAATGGTAAAAACCGTAAAGGGCGGTTTGGAAAAGTCCAAGGATTTCAACGTTTGGTTATTAGAATACCGTACAACTCCCTTAAAGTGCGGTTTTTCTCCCAGCGAATTAGCCATGGGACGGCGAATTAAGTCCTTTCTCCCTGTTACACCATCCTTACTGATGCCAAAAACAATTGACCGCAACATACTGCTGTCTAAAGAAAGGGAGAGGATTGATCGCCAGAAGAAGAATTTTGATCGTCGTCACCACAAGAGCGAGCGCGATGATCTAGAAGAGGGTGATCGTGTCTGGATTCGCGATTTACGCCGCTGGGGCGTTATACAGGAACGTGCGGACCAGCCAAGATCCTATATCATACGATCAGATACGGGGACGTATCGTCGAAATAGAAGCCATTTACATCGTCTGAATACACCTCTAGGATATTTTGATACGCCGGAGGATACGCCTGATAAAAAGGAGTGGCTTACCCCTCCACAATCTCCCAGAGCGCCGGAGAAGTCGCCTTCATCAGTCGTAAGACAGGAGTTACCCGCATTATCTGCTCCAAAGGAGGACGCTATCGACTCGGTTCCCCAATTACCTGAGAAGAAGGCGTACCCTGTACGCGACCGTAAGAAGGTTAGCCGTTTGGGCTACGAAAAACTGGGTGGCCCAAAATCATCTTCAAAGTAGAGTGGAACAATACTCAGGAAGGGGAGATGTGGTATAATGGAATAGTTTGAGTTAGCCGCGCAGCCCGCGCCAATGGGACAGTCGCCGACGGGCGTGTAGAGAGCGACACCTGTCGAGGTTAGGGGGATGTACCACGGAGGACGAGAGCGGGAGTATCGAGAGCGAGTAGGGAAGATCGAGGGGCATGGCGGTGTGTGTTGGGCCCCGGCTCGGAAGCTTAAGAATAAAGAACACGTTTTCCCCGTTATTCGCGAGTACGATTACTGTCCTGCCCTTCCTCGTCCCGCGAATAATACAGAAAGCTCTCACATATTGCCAGGGTGCCTGAGCTTCCCCAACTGGAGACACAAAATATTGCTTGAGGTAATTGCGCGTACCTTCCGACACTGAGCCACCTCGATTAGCACCAGTCCTACCTAACTCTGTGAAAAATTGGCTAGGACCAATAGTCCTCCATAGACCTTCATGAATAACCCCACCCTCATCCTCAACATCGAGCCAATCAGGAGGGCAATACTGACAGATAGATCCATTATTAACGTTATTAGAGCTCATAATGAAGTTGTGAAGGCAAACAAGAGCTTTAAAAATTTTTTCTGCATTTGATACGGAAAAACACAATCGTTTGTGCAAAATATGCCAGCGTGACACTAATATTCCAAACGTATTTTCTATGCAAAGGCGAGCCCTACTGAGCCGGTAGTTGAAAACACGCTGCTCGTCTGTCAATCGATTGCGTCTTGCATAGGGGCGCATGAGGTAAGTGTTAAGAGGGAAAGCCTCATCGGCCACAATCACATGTGGGAAGGGGACATCTCTCCCTGGCAGAGGTGTTGGTGGTGGAAGATCAGCGTCACCAGATGCAAGGTCTGCAGCCAATTCGGAATTTCTCCACACACCACCGTCACTGATCGAACCTGTAAATCACATCAAGTATATTTCATTGTAGCGTTACTATTAATTTGTTTCTTGTCAGTTATTAAGAAGGAACTACCATTACTCACCAAACTGTCCAATGTCTACCCATGTGAACTTGTAATTTGCATCACAAAATGCCAACAGCACTATACTAAAGAATTTCTTGTAATTGTAATACTGTGATCCAGAGCATGGAGGCTTCTCGATTTCCATGTGTCTGCCATCAAGAGCACCAATACAGTTCGGAAATTGCCATTTTAACATGTATTCTTCGCTTATTTTTTTCCAGCCATCAGTATCTGGTGTAGGAAGAACAATAGGTTGCAGGGCATGCCATATAGCACAACAAACTTCTGGCACTATTTTGCAGACCGTAGATCTCCCAACTCTGAATTCCAGATGCTTTGTTTGCATGCTTTCTCCTTGAGCAAGATACCTACATAAAAAAGACATTAAATAATATTAAATAAAAAGTCTAATTTTAAAAAATGCGAAGTTGATTTGTCTTACGTCAAGGTTAGGCTCAAACGAAGCCTGGGTGAAAGAGGTTTCCGATTGCTGCGCTTTTTCAAATATGGACTCACTAAATTGAGCAAAAATTCAAACTGCTCCGGCCACATCCGAGTATACGCGAAAAATTCTTCATGATCACTGACCATCAACTCGCGAAATAGGTTAAAGTTGAAACCTTGTTCTCGTTTGCGCTTGTTAACGGGCCGTACCCACCACCTCCGACCAATAGACCTCTTTGTCTGAAGCTGAACCCATTGAAAAGTCAGATGCTGGCTCCATAACATCATATATAGCACAACAAGTATAATTTTTTGCAAATCCATGATTGCTACAAAAGAGCCACGCGTCATTACTACACGCCATTGTAGACACTCGGACGTAAGACGGTCTTAATTCTGCAGCCTACGCTCTACTGCTTACGTCTTACTACATACTCTTACGGCCATTGTAGACGACGTATTAGACTATAGGTATATTTGGAACAAAATAAAGCTCGTAGTGATTTAGAATTTGTCAAGAAATTTAAAACAAATAAGAAATATTTTAACACTAGAAATGTTTTATTTATTTATTTATTTTTTATTAAAACGAGTAATAAACTTTCGGATATATAACTATTGAGAGCCGGGCTTTGAACGAGCGATGCGCTCCCGCCTCTAGAGAGGGCAGCTCCTGTGTGGCGCGCACCTCGGAACGCCATGCGTGCGTGCGGTCGTTGTCTGCGTGCGGTCGTCACGGTCGTGTGCAGAAGAGCCTTGACCATCGTAGAGTCAAGACGTATTGTGTTCTTGTGTGATATAGAATAAATAGTGTACTCAGAGTGTTGAAATACGTAGAAGAGATTATTTCCTGCCCATCTCGCCACATCCCGTAGCGTTCCGAGCGATATTTCCAATAGGTTATGGGCCCAGGGCACGATTCCCCTGCGTGAGGAACGTAGCACGAACGTGCGTACGAAGTGTGTGAGACGCCAGTGAAGAGAAATAGAAGCATCTAGCTAGAAGATTAGAGGGTAAGTAAATAATATTCCTCGTTGCGCTGACGAGCAAAACGAGAGAATTTTCAGCTAGTAAGAACGTTCGATAAATGCCGTTAGAAGTTAGAAGGAGACAAATTCTTTTTGTCTTTTGAGAGATAGAGATAAAGTATAGTACAGAAGTAGAGATTTCCAGCTAATAAGAACGTTCGATAAATGCTGTTAGAAGAAGACAAAGTCTTTTGATATTTGATAGAAGTAGAGAATGATGAAATTAAAAGAGGATATGTACAATAGAAAGAGATAGATGTGAGATGGAAAGAGATAGATATATGCCGCTTGGTAACAGGCTGGCGGGAAAAGCGACGTGCGCGTGCAAGTCCGATCGCGAACGGCGCGAGTCATTTGTTTTTCAACGCGCGGAACTTGTTGCTGGGCGCGCACAAACACATAATCGATTTCGACTAACAATATGGCATCGATGCTAGATGGCTAGATTACGATACATGTAAATGTATGCGTATGTTAGATGGCTAGATTACGGTATATGTGTAAACATGATATGCGTATGTATAAAACTCTATATGACTCTGTATGAGTTTTTTTTTTTTTTGAAATCAATGTGTATCGGGTCGGTGATTGAGCATGACTTGCTGTGCGGTGTAGCTTGATTACTGTTCAGGGAGGCCGCGTAAATTTGTATGGGCCCCGTACGCGTGCGTGATCAACCCGAGCTCCCATAGATCTTTTCAGCAGTGCTGGGGATCGCAACGGACAGTGGTGTGCGCGTGCGGATAGTCCTGCAGAGGCGCGTGGTTTCTCGCTTTGGGGCTGTTGTGAATTGCAGTGCGTTCTATATAGCCTTATAAGCATTGTGTTTCTATTTTGTCGCTGAAAGAAATTTGGTGATAGAAATTATAAATTATTATCTGTCAATTGTATGAATGTTGGTTTTATCTTGTCAAAAGAGAAATGCTAATGTTCGATTGATATTTGAAATCCCGATATAGATGAATAGAGCTAGATGAAACGAAGAATGCGTAGAGGAGGACCAGAATCTCCTGGTAGACTATAAAACTGATGATAGCACAGAGACAGTAATTAAAAAAAAAAAAATAGAAGAAAATTAGAAGGTTAGAGATAGCAAATGTGTAAGTACAAGTGTTCAAAGATGAAATTAAAATAATAATCTGAATATTTACACAGAAATAGGAGAAAGAGAAAGAGCTAGAGACACGAGGGGCCACCTCAAAACCAAAAGAGAAGCCCCGAATCACAGAAGAAATTCGACTGCCGAGATTTGTGGGAGAAGATAGACCAATTCTGGTAGTAAGATCCTGTATGAACAACAAGAAAAACACATCGCGAGAAATGAGACGATGACTGGAAAATTAGAGACCACATTCAAAACCTTGGAAAGGGTGATGACGCAGGCGAATTCTATGATAGAAAATATGGTGCGAGTTTCGGAGGTTAATTTAGAGAGTGAAAGACTGAAACTTAGACGGTTAGAGGTAAATAACGATAATATACAAAATTTAGAAGAAAATAATCTTGAAAAAGATATTGAAATACAAAAAGAAAAAGCAATCTGCTCAGCCGAAATTAGAGATAAAAGTAGAGATTTAGAAGCATTTAAAAACGCGATAGAAATTGATTTAAATAATCAGAAACTACATATTAGAAGAAAGTATAAGCTTACGCAGAAATCTAACTTTGATCTTTGGATGGATTATTTAAAATCAGAGTTAATGAACAATGATTTATTAGATGTAATAGATTCAAGTATTGAAAGTCCTGAAAATTTTTCCGAGTCAAAAATTGTTAAAAGAAAAGGTCTTGTTAGAGATATCATCATTAATCATATGGATGAAAATTATCATAAAAGGATTTTACATGAAAAAGAACCGAAAGAAATTTTAAAGAAACTAAGAGGTTATAAAAAGAGTGAAATAAATGTTACTCATGCATCGGTACGAGCTAGACTCTATCAAATTAAAATGAGAAAAGATGAAAAAGTAAGTGATTTTTGCGAACGCTTTGATTCGATAATTAGAGAATATGAATCATGTGAAGATGCGGTACCTCTCACAGAACAAGAAATTAGATCTGCATTTTATCAGGCTGTGTTGATTAATGTACCAGAGCTGAGAAATGTAGATTTGATTAGAAGACAATCGAGTCTTAAAGAAATGACAATAGATGAAATAAAGTCTTTTATGATGCAGTTAGAGGCAGAAAAGAAAAGCGAGAAGTTAGAGAAACCAGAAGTTAGAGTGCAGAGGGCAACCGCAGAAGAGCACAAAGAAGTAAAGTGCTACAGATGCAACAAATTGGGTCACATGGCAAAGGACTGCCCATTAGCAGGATCAGAGGCCTGGTTCTGTTATTACTGCCAGGAGATTAGAGGACACAAGGGTGATAGCTGTCCTAATGCCGGAGCCCAGGCAAACAAATTTAGAGGAAAGAGGTATGCAAATAAAACCGTTAATAAAAATATAAATAAAAAGGGTAGATTTGCGAAAAAAGGCACAAAAAGAGTAGACAACAAAGGGAAAATAACCAAAATACAACCAGCCAAGAAACATGTACCAACGAAAACTGCAATTGAGGCAAAACCAACAGAAGGTAAACTATGCATAACTAAATTAATAGAAGATAGAGATAGTTTGAAAGAATTAGTCAATTTCATTGTAGATTCGGGTGCAACAGATCACATTGTGAATAAGAATATAATTCTGTCAAATTTTGAAAAATGTAATAATAGAGTTATTAAATGTGCGAATAAGAATGAGCTTGCAGACATTTCAATAGATGGTAAAGGAGATCTTTTGTTGTTAACAAATGAGAAAGAAAAGAAAGTCATTAAATTAACAAATGTAATTGCAACGAAGGAAGTATCTGAAAATGTACTATCTCTAAGAAAGCTAGCTGATGCGGGGTTCAGTATTTATTTAGATGATAAATTGTTTAAGGTCTATGATAAACTGACAAATAAAATAGTTTTTGAAGGAATTTATGAGAAACCAAATTGGATTATACAATTTGAAGTAAAAAATAACGATATAGAGGATAATGATAATGTAGAATGTGCTGTGTATAGATGTAGAGCAGAAATTGTTCCACATTGTGAGCTTCCTGAACAATCGCAAGCAAACATTCAGACCAATGAATTATCAATTTCGGAGGGAGAGTTAGATGAGAGGGATAATGTTGGCTCTGCGATTGGGAGGGAGAATGAAGGAGAACTCACAAATGTGAACGAAAACGAAAATATAGAATACAATAATGCTGAACTCGAGCAAGTCATTAAGTTAGAGGATATACAGAAAATAGAGAGTATAGAAGAAATGTATGAAAGCTCAGTAATTAAAAAAGTAAAGAAATTAGAGAAAATAAATGAGGCGATGTTATGGCATGTTAGATTAGGTCACGCGTCGTTAAATTATCTAAGACAGCTACAAAAAGTAGAAAAGAGATTAGAGACAGTTAAGTTTGATAACTCCATATTAGAGTGTGAAGTCTGTATAATGGCAAAGATGGCAAAACTGCCGTTTAAAGAAAACAGAAATAGAGCACAGAGATCACTACAGGTAATACATACGGACATCATGGGTCCAATAAAACCTACATCCTATCCAGGACAAAAGAGGTTTATAATCACATTTATAGACGACTATTCTAGATTAGAGGAAGCCTACTCTCTGAAGACAAAAGATGAATCGGGAGAGGCTCTAGAGAAGTATCTAATATCCGCCAGAAATCTACTAGGAAAAGAAGAAAAGCTGTGTTACGTGAAGTCAGACCAAGGCAAGGAGTTCACGGGAGGTGCGTTTAGAGAAGTACTGGATAGAGAAAAGATTAGAAGCTATTTACGCGCCACCGTATACTCCAGAGCATAACGGAGTTGCAGAAAGGTTCAAAAGAACGTTGCAAGAGAAAGTAAGAACATATATGTTTGACTCGGGATTACCAAAGAGTATGTGGGAGTTGGCAGTTGACGCTGCTGTGCATGCGTACAACAGATCTCCACACAAAACTATAGAGTACGAGATCCCGTTGAAGAAGTTTTCACCAGAAACGAGTTGTCACTTTGAGCAAATAAAGAGATTCGGATGCATTGGATATGCAAGAGTACCAAAGCCTACGTCGAAATTCGATAAGAGAGCTATTAGAGGTGTGTTGGTGGGATATACTGACACTGGATATATACTCTGGCATCCAAGCACAAGAAAATTCATAGAGTCCCGACACATCCGATTTAATGAAAAGGTAACATATAAAGATGTATATAAAAACAGCCAAATAGAAGATGATAAAGACTCGAATAAAAATTCGATGAAAGAATTCGTAGAAGACGAGGAAAAGGGAGAACAGAAACTAGAGATTCCAGAGAAAAGGAAAAGAGGAAGACCGAGAAAACAAACAACACAATTAGACGGACAGAAACAGAAGGAAGAACAAAAGGAAAGTGAAACTCCAATGACTAGAAGTAAAACCAAAAGAAAACTAGAAGATAATGGAGATACTAATGTGCGAAGACTAATAGAAGATATTAGCTTTGCTAATTATACTACTGTGAAAAATATTCAACAGAATATAGAGAATGAAGATGAACTGAGTCGATGTCTTCTAGCATCATTACATAGAGAGCCCTCGACATATGAAGAGGCGATGACAAGCAGCGAAAGAGAAAACTGGAAAAATGCTGTAATAGAAGAACTTGAGTCTATGCAAACCAATCAGGTATGGACGCTTGTTGATAGACCGACAGAAATGTTAGATGGTAAACGAGCTAACATTATAGATTCAAGATGGGTATTCAAGAGAAAACTAGAAGCAGATAGATCAACCAGATATAAAGCGAGACTGGTGATAAGAGGATGTAAAGACAAAAACGTGTATGATCTGAAAGAGACATATGCACCGGTTTCGAGATTGTCATTGGTTAGATCTATACTGGCAATAATAAACAAGTATAATTTATATACTGGTCAATTAGACGTAAAAACTGCATTCCTAAATGGAACTTTAGAAGAAGAAGAAATATATATGGAAATTCCAGACGGAGTAGATGTGGATGAAAACACCAAGAAGACCAAGGTGTGTAATTTAAATAGAGCTTTATATGGATTGAAGATAAGTCCGAAAAGATGGTATAAGAGATTTTCAGAAGAGACTCAGAAACTTGGATTGGAAAATGACCTACATGAGCCATGCCTGTTCACGTGGAGGAAAGAAGGCAAAATAGTGGTCGTACTACTTTATGTAGACGATATGTTAATTGCAAGTAATGACAAGGAAAAATTAGAGAAAATAAAAAAGAAATTGAGTGAAATATTTGAGACAAAGGATCTTGGAGAACCCAAGAATTTTCTGGGAATAACAATAGAGCGAAATAAAGAAGAAAGATATATGAGCATTCATCAGACGAGATATACTGAGAGCATATTGGAAAAGTTCCATATGAATGAATGCAAACCTCAGAGTACTCCTATGGTCACCAGAAAAGTGAGTAATAAAAATAAAAAGAGTAAATTGAAAGAGAAGAGTATTGGAGAGGAAATTAGAAGAGTACCTTATAGAGAAGCTATAGGAAGCTTAATGTATCTGGCGAATGCTACACGACCTGATATCGCTTTTGCAGTGAACTATTTAGCAAGAAGACAACTAGAGCCCACAGAAGAAGACTGGCAAGATGTGAAAAGAGTCTTCAGATATCTTAGAGGAACTACGAATCGAAGATTGATATTTAGAGGTGAAACAGATGAGTTAGAGTCACTGACAGACGCTAGTTTCAGAGACTGCATTGATTCTACATCCACTGGAGGATATATAATCAAATTATTTGGAGATGTGATAGCATGGAGAAGTCATAAACAGACATATGTTACACTCTCTACATGTCAAGCGGAGTATCTAGCAATGAGTGAAGCCTGTCAAGAAGTAATCTCATTAGATAAGTCACTCAGGTATGTTGTTGGAAGAACATTCTTGCCTACAACAATCTGGTGTGATAACAGAGCAGCAGGAAACTGCACTAAGAAGGATGGAAGTCACAAACTTAAAATGTTTGATGACAACTTAGAGAAAATAAAGAAAAACTTAGAAGAGAGAGAAGAAACTGGAAACAGAAAACATATGGCTGACACTCATGGAGATTTTATCAAGCAGTGTGTTGATCAAGGAAAGGTGAAAGTCGAATGGATTGAGACCAAAGAGAATTTGGCAGACATTATGACAAAACCTTTGCCTTTAGAAGCATTTGCATATTTAAGAGATAAGATAATGAATATAGAGTCTAAACAAAATTAGAGATTAATTTTACTCGATAACTGATTTTTGTTGTGTTTCAGATAAGGTCTAAATCTAGAGAAGGACCACGGGTCGCTCGCACAAAGGGAGGGAGTATTGAGAGCCGGGCTTTGAACGAGCGATGCGCTCCCGCCTCTAGAGAGGGCAGCTCCTGTGTGGCGCGCACCTCGGAACGCCATGCGTGCGTGCGGTCGTTGTCTGCGTGCGGTCGTCACGGTCGTGTGCAGAAGAGCCTTGACCATCGTAGAGTCAAGACGTATTGTGTTCTTGTGTGATATAGAATAAATAGTGTACTCAGAGTGTTGAAATACGTAGAAGAGATTATTTCCTGCCCATCTCGCCACATCCCGTAGCGTTCCGAGCGATATTTCCAATAATAACTTATTTTAATTGTTTTACCACGGACATATTTTTAATAAAGGTCTTTTAATAGACTTTTCAAGAAATTTATATAAATTTCCGTCTTTTCTAATTAATAACATAATATTCCCGAATAATATTATTTGAAATAAACTTCCACTGCGAGAGGGTAAATATATTTGTGGTTAAAATAATAAATTTCGTTGAGAAATATATATATTTAATAGCGATATATCAACGTGATATAATTTATAGCGAAATTATTTAGCCAGACGCGAAGATAACGCACGCGCGCGTATATATATCGAAAACAATTTTATCACGCAGTCTCTCGCCAAATGCGGTATGTATCAGTATTAATTTTGCGTTAATTTACGATAATATAAATTTCAATTAAGCATGCCTTATGTGCCGGCACGCCTGCGCGGGCGCCTCGTCACAATGCCAGCGCGATTTCACAATGCGGTTTGTCAGAAATCCATCGCAACAACCGCACGGCACATTTAAATCCCAGTTACGTATATGCCGCCGTATCATGGCATGCGTAAAGTAACGCAATAAACGCGTATTAATCAAACGCAATTCCGTGCGCGCATACGCGCGGATTATCAAATGCCGTTAACGTAAACAAGAGCGTTATAGTGCGAAATACCGCGAAACAAACGTAGCGCACCTCTCCCGGAGAGGAACATACTATATAATCGTGACTCGCAGTCGCGGGCTAATTTTTCATCCGTATACGAATCGATGGTGCGCGGGCTGTCACGTGCTGAAAAGCCGGCTAAAATAAATCTCGCGATCTCGAACGGAACGCACGGTTACACCGATTACAGTAACGACGATGACGATGACGACTCGTGGTATCGACAAATGCGTTTGACAAAGCTCTCGTTCTTGTTTTTTTTTTACCTCAGCTCGCCGGGACTCTCCGCGAAACGCGGGTCGGCACGAATGGAATACATTTGCCGAGAACAATGGCGAGTTTTCCGCCGGCAACAAAGGCGCGGGTCGGCCTGCAATTACTTGCTGATAGACGCGCGCGATAAATATTCGAATCGAACAGCGGGATCGTTGGTTGAATGGCGCGAAAGCCAATGTAGCAAATGCAGGTTGCCGGAAATGGATGTGATTAATCCATCGATTCCGTTAGCAGCTGGTTGTTGCCTCTCCCTCCCTCCCCTTCCCCTTTTTGTCAAATTATTACTTTTCTTTCAACTTTGTAACGATCTGTCAAAAATAAAATTTTGTTTCCCGAAGGATATTCACGAAGGGTATATTCGCGCAATTATCGAATGTATTTGAATAAAACAAAATTTTATCCTTTTACGCTGATTAAATATTTTACATCATTCAATATTAACGTAGCTTCTCTTTATCGATTGTATAAAACCGTTGTCATACCTTGTTGAAGTTTTCCAATATTAGCTAACAAAGAACGGCGAAAGAATCGTAGAAGATAGATGGAACATTGTGCTCGCCGCGCGCGCAAGCGTGTACAATTTACCACCTTTAAATACTTATTAATAGAAGTAAAAATCGATATTTATATCGACACGGAGTTAGTATTCACTGGGACCGTTGAATTTTAGAAAAAAAAGGGGGGAGATACCTACTCGAGGCTTTTACAAGGAGATTAAACGTGGTTGTAAATTACATGGGTTATTTTATTTCTACGATGTAAGGCTGCCTCTATCGGATGATTAATCATTTTGCGAGAGTAATCAGAGAGAAACCCGAGCGCAATTTATCCACAACGACGTAATTGATAGTTGGTAATCGATAGCCATGAGCGAGACGTTGATAACAATTTCCCGAAGCAGCTAACAGAGTTGTCGTCACAGATGAACAGTTCTTTTTAAACAACGTAAGGGAAAATTAAGAGTACTACGCAAAAACTTATTTTCTTATATATACGCGACATATATCTATATCAAGAGACACGGTAGTGTCTCGCGCCAAGTATACGCGGAGCGAGACCGACCGTGTCTCTTTTACGCGACGCGACGGGTTGCGAGTACCCGAGATGTTGAGATCTCGATAACGAGTGAACGGATCAAGTTCTAAGTAGGCTTGATCGATAGTTGGGGTAAAAATAAGGGGGGTATCTCCTATATAATTTTCCGCTACGTGCCCTACGAGCGGAGATATTGCGACGCAAAGTCCAAATGTGAAAATTTTTTTATTAAGATACGTCGTCTACTCATCATTATATATATATATATATCACGTGATCAGAGAAAATGTCGCTTTCACTTTTTCGACACTGGCGGCGCAGGTATCGCCAGTTTCGATATCGCGCGCGTATTTCGAACGATCTAGTAGGTAAATTATTAAAGGTCGATAGACTTATCGGTCAGAAGGAAGATTTTTATTTAGCTAAATTTAAGTATATATATAATATATATTGATTCTTATGAATCAAGCTTGAATTCGATGTTTAGGTATCCCAGGTTGTCGATGACGAGATACAGATAGTGCGCTTCATAGTTTTCGGTGTCCAGGTGTAATAATACGTTGAATTCGATGTCTACGTGTTCCAGGTTGCCGATGACGAAGTCCACATAGTGCGCTTCGTAGTTTTCGGTGTCTATGTGTATTAATACCTTGAATTCGATGTCCACGTGTCCCAGGTTGCCGATGACGGGATCCAGATGGTGCGCTTCATAGTTTTCGGTGTCCAGGTGTAATCGTACGTTGAATGCGATGTCTAGGTGTCCCAGGTTGCCGATGACGATGTCTAGATAGTGAGTTCCGTAGTTTTCAATGTCCAGGTGTAATAATACGTTGAATGCGATGTCTAGGTGTCCCAGGTTGCCGATGACGATGTCTAGATAGTGAGCTCCGTAGTTATCGGTGTCTACGTGTATTAATACATTAAATTCGATTTCTAGGTGTCCCAGGTTGCTGATGACAAGGTCCACATAGTGCGCTTCGTAATTTTCGGTGTCCAGGTGTAATAATACGTTGAATTCGATGTCTACGTGTTCCAGGTTGCCGATGACGAAGTCCACATAGTGCGCTCCGTAGGTTTTGGTGTCTACGTGTATTAATACCTTGAATTCGATGTCCACGTGTCCCAGGTTGCCGATGACGGGATTCAGATAGTGCGCTTCATAGTTTTCGGTGTCCAGGTGTAATAATACGTTGAATTCGATGTCTAGGTGTTCCAGGTTGCCGATGACGATGTCTAGATAGTGAGCTCCGTAGTTTTCAATGTTCAGGTGTAATAATACGTTGAATGCGATGTCTAGGTGTCCCAGGTTGCCGATGACGATGTCTAGATAGTGAGCTCCGTAGTTATCGGTGTCTACGTGTATTAATACATTGAATTCGATTTCTAGGTGTCCCAGGTTGCTGATGACAAAGTCCACATAGTGCGCTTCGTAATTTTCGGTGTCCAGGTGTAAAAATACGTTGAATTCGATGTCTACGTGTTCCAGGTTGCCGATGACGAAGTCCACATAGTGCGCTCCGTAGGTTTTGGTGTCTACGTGTATTAATACCTTGAATTCGATGTCCACGTGTCCCAGGTTGCCGATGACGGGATTCAGATAGTGCGCTTCATAGTTTTCGGTGTCCAGGTGTAATAATACGTTGAATTCGATGTCTAGGTGTTCCAGGTTGCCGATGACGAGGTCCACATAGTGCGCTCCGTAGTTTTCGGTGTTTACGTGTATTAATACTTTGAATTCGATGTCCACGTGTCCCAGGTTGCCGATGATGGGATCCAGATAGTGCGCTTCATAGTTTTCGGTGTCCGGGTGTAATCGTACGTTGAATGCGATGTTAAGGTGTCCCAGGTAAATTTGAGGTATTAATACACGTAGACACCGAAAACTACGGAGCGCACTATGTGGATCTCGTCATCGGCAACGTGGGACACCTAGACATCAAATTCAACGTATTATTACACCTGGACACCGAAAACTATAGAGCGCACTATTTGTAACCCGTTATCGGCAACCTTGGATACCTAGACATCGAATTCAAGCTTAATTCATAAGAATCGACTTAAAAATTCCCTAGCGGCAAAACTAAAATTATGTCATAACATAATAGAAATTCGTTGAAATAAAATTATGTCTAGACTTAATAAAAACTGGACAAATTAAAATTATGTTTAGACATAATAAAAATTGGATGAATTAAAATTAAGTCTTGACATAATAAAAATAGGATGCATTAAAATTATGTCTGACATAAAAATAATTCCGCATTTTTATTATGTGCATACACATAATTTTAATTCATACAATTTTTATTATGTGTACACATAATTTGTTTTTGAATGAATGTAAAACGTATTTGTTACAATATCTATCCATTGTTGAAAATCGATATGCGCGACCAAAGCTCTTGTATATCATTAATTATGTTATTATTTATTATATATATTTCTATCCATATATTTTCAGTATTATTATTGTTACACTAGAAAAATTATTAGCATTTAGGATACAAATCTTTTTCCGTTAGTTTGTAAGTTTCATGATTAAAAAGATCATGTCGTATTATTAACATATACCTAAGATTTATAAAATCGTTATTAATTTTATTATATATTTCAATTGCGCGAATCTTAAATATGTTTTGTAAAAATTATGCATAATATTCCTATGCAAGGATACTTGTTTAAATATTTCTTCCTATTGCATTTAAGTATATAGAAAAATATACAATTTTTATGTGTTTGCACTTTATATTTAATGAGCAGGCAATTAAATATACATATATGATTCAATTTGCACTACGTTTACATGACACCGTTAATCGGGTTTTATAACATCGGTAGTTGTCAGGAAGACCAATCGTAATCATTCTTCAGAAGAATGGAATAGTTGTGATTGACTGGCTTAAGAACTACCGATGTTATAAAACCCGATCAACAGTGCCATGTAAACGTAGTCTATGTCTCTTTATAGACTCACATAGTTATATACTTTTAAATCTTTTTCTTTTCTAAAATTCAATCAATTGAATAGCATAAACTACGTTATCATATTATATATTTTTGGTACGTAGTGTGCAAATGTATTTTGAAATGAAGATTATATATTTTCTATACTGAATTATTTACACACACGTGCGGTTTCAGAGAATCATTTTTCGCCAACTCAAATATGTTCCTACTCAACTGTCAAAATATGAAAGATAATTTTATCTAGTTGTGACATTCGCTTGAATTCCCGAAATAATTTTCAAGGATGTGAGTACGAATATGTATATCGTATTATTTAATATTTATAATTAATAGAAAATTATAAACGATGCGTTATGTATGAGAAATTTGACAGAATTGTTTTTATCAAATAGAATTAATTTGCGACTAGTTGAAGGAAATAAAAGAATAAACAAATCAGGTAAGTTTCAGACACGTGTTACAGGTGTCCATCTGTAATTATCAAAAACATCGATACCTGTAGATATCGGTACATATACAATTGCGAACAACACTCAGTAAGACACGCGAATAAAAATAAATAAAAAAATTTTACAGTTAACGACTTATTAACATTAATCATGCTATATTGCGATTATGTTTTATGTTGAAATTGAAAAATATATACAAGGTGTACAACTAAAAGGGTTACAGATTATTATTTTTAAAAAACTAAGCAAAATATTAAATTGTTGTTTTCTTTAGAAATAATAGTCCGTAACACTTTCAGCTTCATACCTTGTATATACTGTTTATAAGATTATAAGATATATTGTTTATAAGATTAAGATGCGTAACACACTACAAAAAGGCGTGATATCCGTACAAAACTACCTTTTTTAAAAAAAAAGGTAAAAAAGGCGCCAAGTACACGCATAGTAGTGTATATGTTGTTACCTCGAAAAAAGAGAAAGTGGTAGTATTATACCTCGAAAAAATATAAGTAACAAGTAGTAGACATAATCTTTATATCTCGAAAAATTTCGAAAAAAATCTAAGCAGTAGTATGTTTATGTCCGAAAAATTATAACCCAAGTGATACACATCACAAAATTATGTTACCTTATCAAAAAGAAGAGTCGCGCTTCAAGTGATCTATTACAATTACAAAAAAGAAATGATATTTCTTTAAATTACAGCGCCAATTACAGAGAGAACATATATATTGCCTCAAAAAATAATTGTTGCACTACCTACTTTGAAAAATATTTACATTGTGTCAATTAGAAAAGAATGTATGATAACAATTTTATAAGATTAAAAAATTTTATTTAAATTTCACAAGGGAATACAAGGTATTTAAATACAAAGTTTACATGTGTATTTTTTAGTGGTCACAAAGAATTACAGAGGTAACAGTACAAAATAAAAATATTTTATTAAAATATCCAACGAGGGATGTCTTTTATCGCAAAATATATACGGCTCATAGAGCTTTACAATCTGTACATACTGTTTGTAAGATAATATGTTGTTACCTCAAAAAAAGAGAAAGTGGTAGTATTATACCTCGAAAAAATATAAGTAACAAGTAGTAGACATAATCTTTATATCTCGAAAAATCTCGAAAAAATCTAAGCAGTAGTATCTTTATGTCCGAAAAATTATAACCCAAGTGATACACATCACAAAATTATGTTACCTTATCAAAAAGAAGAGTCGCGCTTCAAGTGATTAAATTACAGCGCCAAGTACAGAGAAAACATATATATTGCCTCAAAAAATAATTGTTGCACTACCTACTTTGAAAAATCTTTACATTGTGTCAATTAGAAAAAAATGTATGATAACAATTTTATAAGATTAAAAAATTTTATTTAAATTTCACAAGGGAATACAAGGTATTTAAATACAAAGTTTACATGTGTATTTTTTAGTGGTCACAAAGAATTACAGAGGTAACAGTACAAAATAAAAATATTTTATTAAGATATTCAACGAGGGATGTCTTTTATCGCAAAATATATACGGCTCATAGAGCTTTACAATCTGTACATACTGTTTGTAAGATAAAGATATACTGTTTCTAAGATGCGTAACACTACAAAATGCATGATATCAGTACAAAATTACCTTTTTCAAAAAGGTAAAAAAAAGGCGCCAAGTACACGCGTAGTTGTTACCTCGAGAAAAAACCAAATGGTAGTATCATTAATTTTAAATTTAAAAATATTTTAATAAAACCCAAATGGTACGTAATATATCTTTGTACCTCGAAAAAACCCAAAAGTGGGTAGGTAGTATCTTTATCTGTACAAAATTACCTTTTTTAAAAAAAAGGTAAAGGAAGGCGCCAAGTACACGCGTAGTAGTGTATATATGTATCGAAAAAACCTAAGCAGTAGTATTTTTATTTCCAAAAAATTATAACTCAAGTGTTACACATCACAAAATTACGTTACCTTATCAAAAATGAGTCGTGCTTTAAGTGATCTATTACAATTACAAAAAAGAAATAATATCTTTTTTTAAATTACAGCGCCAATTACAGAGAGAAAATACAGTGAGATAAAAAACTTGTCAATCCCAAGAAATATTTAGTCCGATACGTTCAACTAAACATTTTAGTTAACTAAACATTAGTTGAATTAATTAATTCTTGATTAAAAATACGAAATAAATTGTTCAAACAACTAATATCTAGTTGACTAACTAAAATGTTTAGTTGAACGTATCGAACTAAATATTTCTTGGGATTATCAATTTTTTTTCTTGGTGTATTTTTCGAGATACAAAGATTACGGTCTACCACTTGTTACTTAGGTTTATTCGAGGTGAAGAATTACAAAGGTAACAATACAAAATACAAATATTTTATTAAAATATTTAAATCCAACAAGGAAATACAAGGTATTTATATACAAAGTTTATATATGTATTTTAAAAGATTTAATCGCATCGCAAAGAATTATAGAGGTAACCGGTAACAGTACAAAATTAAAATATTTTATTAAAATACATAAATTTTTCTTGTCAAAAAACTTGGCGCTGCTAGAGAAAGAGAAAGAGAGAGAGAGAGAGAGACCTTTTACAAATGTAAACATTATACTTATATTCTATACTTATTCTATATTTAATTTTAATCGCTTTAAAATCTAAACTTATTGTATACTTAATCATAAGCCGCATTATTCACCGTCACACACACACACACACACACACACACACACACACACACACACACACACATTACTCACACCCATATCACTCGCTCGCACATACCCACCACGCTGACCTAATTTTGAGGTCTAGCTAGCAGCGCCAAGTTTTTTGACAAGAAAAATTTATGTATTTTAATAAAATATTTTAATTTTGTACTGTTACCGGTTACCTCTATAATTCTTTGCGATGCGATTAAATCTTTTAAAATACATATATAAACTTTGTATATAAATACCTTGTATTTCCTTGTTGGATTTAAATATTTTAATAAAATATTTGTATTTTGTATTGTTACCTTTGTAATTCTTCACCTCGAACAAACCTAAGTAACAAGTGGTAGACCGTAATCTTTGTATCTCGAAAAATACACCAAGAAAAAAAATTGATAATCCCAAGAAATATTTAGTTCGATACGTTCAACTAAACATTTTAGTTAGTCAACTAGATATTAGTTGTTTGAACAATTTATTTCGTATTTTTAATCAAGAATTAATTAATTCAACTAATGTTTAGTTAACTAAAATGTTTAGTTGAACGTATCGGACTAAATATTTCTTGGGATTGACAAGTTTTTTATCTCACTGTATTTTCTCTCTGTAATTGGCGCTGTAATTTAAAAAAAGATATTATTTCTTTTTTGTAATTGTAATAGATCACTTGAAGCACGACTCATTTTTGATAAGGTAACGTAATTTTGTGATGTGTAACACTTGAGTTATAATTTTTTGGAAATAAAAATACTACTGCTTAGGTTTTTTCGATACATATATACACTACTACGCGTGTACTTGGCGCCTTCCTTTACCTTTTTTTTAAAAAAGGTAATTTTGTACAGATAAAGATACTACCTACCCACTTTTGGGTTTTTTCGAGGTACAAAGATATATTACGTACCATTTGGGTTTTATTAAAATATTTTTAAATTTAAAATTAATGATACTACCATTTGGTTTTTTCTCGAGGTAACAACTACGCGTGTACTTGGCGCCTTTTTTTTACCTTTTTGAAAAAGGTATATATCTCGACCGTAAGTTTGAAAAGAAATGAAAGAGACGAAACTTGGAATTAACCAGGAAGAATAAGAATAGATACGTGACCGAATTTCAAAATATGACGAAGAAATTTAAGGTAAATGTCTGGACACGTACCTATGTCTGGACATTTTCATCATTTTAGTCCTTAAATAAGTTATAACGCGAATTAAAATCAAAGAATCAAAAGTAAAAATATTTATCTTGTATTATATTTTTATCTTTGATTTTAATTCGCGTTATACTTATTTAAAAACTGAAGTGATCCATAAAGATGTTCAGACCTAGGTTTTAAATATCCCGGCATTGGTACATTTCCCTCCAGATCCTTTTTTTTTTTAATGTACTTTTGCACGACACGCTATTCGTAAATATAATTGTGGCAACAAGAGGATAAATTATAAACAATTGCAAATACAAGTAAAGAATATTTTAAACTGTATATAGTTTCACGAAATTAAGTCTGCATCTCTTTCTCTCTCCTCGGATCGGATCAGAATAAAAGTATGCAGATTAGAGCACGTATTACATTCGACGCGGGCAAGCTCGAAGTCATCCGAATTCCAAGCGACGAAATTTATACGTTTCTACGAAGGGCACTCGAACAATTCGGGAACGCTTTCTCGACGAGCGCATCGAAATGGAGCGGAACGAAGAGACGCTCGTCCGTCGTCCCGATAAGCCGCTTTTCTTCGTGCCGCGATTTTATTATCGGCTCACGGAGTTCCTCTCTCACAACTCGGGAAATGTTGCAGACTCCATGAAACGATCGGCAAAGGGAGTCAGATTTCTATCCTACTTCGGTCGTATACTACCTATAAATGTTTAACGTCTCTCTCTCTCTCTCTCTCTCTCTCTCTCTCTCTCTCTCTCTCTCTCTCTCTCCCCCTCTCTCCGCTCTCTTCGACGTCGTCGATGGAATCGGTGAGCATCTTTCGCGGCTCTTTGTCGGCTACCGTCTTGCGAAGGAACATTTATTGCTCCGCTGCACTTTCTCCGAGACTGTAACGAAATGACGGAAGACACTAGGAAGCTTATTGTTAGCGGAGTTCTCTCTGCTTTAGAAGAAGCCGCGATATTTATTTATCTTTGATACACCTCCAGCTATTTATACGAATTACTGTTATTACAAGTTAAAAGCAGAGACTCAAGATATATCCGACTTGACCGAATTTGGCTTTCATTTTTAACATTGGAGAAATGACAAATTGTTCACTCATCCGATCTGCACTGATATGAGAGAAAACTAAATGATTTGTTCGCAAAATAAAATATTTTGCAATAATATAAAAAATATTTGCTATTCTCTTCTATCTCTTGTAGAGAAAGTTAAGAATTTATTTACAATTTCTATAAACAATTGTGGTTTTTGCGCGCATCAAACTTCGATTATGAGCAATAAGAAAAAAATTTCATTCTCAATAGACTTATCATATCTACTTTTCAACAGAACATATAGAGTGAGAAATATGCCCTTTCGCGCAACACGTGTCTACGAAACGTCACACGCAAACGTTACGGTGGGTATGTGGGTTAGCACGGCGATCTGCACTTTCGACGAAAACACAACCAATAAACAGCGCAGCCGCTTGCATATGCATATTGGACGCGGAATCCTCCAGCGACCGTCCCCGCTTGTTTGGTCCATCGGACAGCCGCCTGCTGGTCGGAACAACGGATACTTCTAGAACAGGCACGATGGACATCCGATGGGGTTCGGACCGATATACATATAGATACTCGTACATTAAGCTTTAGATTACGTGACTCATCACGCAGAGTGGGGCTTAATGCTGGCGCTTGTTAATTACATGCAGTCTATTCCGCCCGCTTTCACCTTCTCCGCCGCCTCCTCCTCCTACTTCTCCACCTAGCTTCCATTTCACCCCTTTCCCGCGACGCTCCACTATCCTTCATCCTCGGCTATCCTGACGTCTGCGGAATAACCGGCAGAAACGTCGGGCATGAGGTGCGAGAGATAAGCTTCGCGCGAGATAAACCACGACGAGAGAGCGACGTAAAATGTGAGTTAGGTTCCGTTTGCGGATTTTTTAGAAGGATTTTCAAGGGCAAGCGAGGGCAAGTCCGCACTCTCTTCTCACGTTGGAAAAACGCTGCACGCGCTTATTTGCCAGCGAAATTATTTATCAAAAGGGAGAGAGAGTACCATGTATTGCTCTCTAAATCTCATAGAGTGATTGCGATGGTCACTCCAAAAGAGAGAGTTGTCTCTAATTTCAGTAAAGGTAGAAGTGATACAATCTTGCTCTAAAGTTATAGTGAGTCACTAAAGATCGACTCTAACAGAGTGAACACACTCTAACAGAGTATGTACGAACGAATACGCCATGCAGACAGCAATACTGCCGTTACATTATGCGACATGTACTTCGTTAAAATGCTCCTAAAGAATCGCATACGCGTGTCTCACCGTCAGCTCTTGTTATTTCCATAAAATGTAGTCGCCCTGCCATTTCGTCCCGCTCGTCATCCGGTAACTCTCGCTACCTTCAACCTTCTGTCCCCGTGTAGCGCTGCCATCCCTCATGCTTGTCACTCGCGGAATAAACCGGGAAGAGTAGGGAAACGCCACCGGAAATTATCATCCGCGTCAAGCCGCTATATTCAAATGACCGTGTCTCTGCATCGCGTCTCTTTCACGAAGACCGAATATACATATATACGGAATGAAAAAGAGGCAGCAAAACGGAAAAGGAGATACTTATATTTGCCATTAATTCCCGATTAAGCTGCACTGCCACGGATTTAGTCGAAATATCTTACTATTTTTATTATTTAAAATATTTGAGTTAAACTTTCATGACTGTTGTATAACTGTCGGGTTCGGTAGTAACGGCGGCAGCGGTCTAACCCAGTTTTTCGAGAACTTAAGTAATTAATCTTAAAGTCGGGAAAATTAAACTTGTACTAATTTGCGAGCTCTTGAAAAAGTAGGAGTTTATGTTGCACCAAATATTTCCACTGTACCCGATTATATATTACTCCATTTTTAGCTCTCGAGAGAGATTTGTGTGACATTTTAATAACATCCAACTCTCGAACGCTCCACCTCCGGCTATAATCAACCTGTGTGTGTTCTCTGGTTTAGTCAGACTTCATGTGATTCATAATAGTCACCAAATAAACCATGGAAAACACAAGCTGGGCACACAGATGGGAAAATATTGAAAAATTGAAAATCATCGAATTTTCAACGAGAGAAACCGCGACGCATTCTAGGACGACACATTTTTGCCGTGTAAAAACGCGAAACGGTGGGATCATGTCGTTTCGTGCCTTGGAATACGCACGCATATACGGATAGCTCGCTCTAAAAACTAGGACAAACGTGATTGGCTTTTTTCCTGAATTTATTGTGCGTTCTCGTTGCCTCATACGCGGTTTTGATGAACCCACTTCGGTTTACGTGCCTCCGAGGAATCCGGTGAAAATAAAGAACCGCACAAACCTCGCTCTGGCCAAACAAGTTATTTTTAACATGGATTTCAGGATCTCTCTGTTCGCGTTATATTAAAGTTTACGAGACAGAAGAATAAATCGCGAGCAAGGTCAAAAGTTAATAGGGTCATATAAAATTGATGAAAAATGTTGCGAACTAAAAAATAAAAAATATTCCTTATACGGACATATAAAATCGCGAAAAATATTAAAAACAAAAATTAAAATACATGGATCAAAAGGACTTTTCATATCTGTAAAAAAAAAAACAAATGTAATATGAAGATTATCTGCAACTGAAGTAAATTAGCGAAGATGTAGCTATCATTAAATCTTTATCCTAAGTTGTACGAATCCTTATCGTAAGAACTAACGGAAGCTAGTTTTTGCAGATTATCAGATCTATATAATTTCTCCAAATGGGAATTTTGCATAATTCCAATGAGAAACCCGTCCAAGAGATTATACTCCGAATCTGTGTGGAGTAATGTGACACGATTTACGTGAAAAAACTGATTGTGAGATTTTTCGAGTATACGACACTCGCATTTGAAGTGATCACTCAGCATTGCATGAGATACACTTTTTTCATCGGCAGCAGAAAGACACAGATATAATTGCGTGAAAAGCGAAGTTTCTGAATTCGTTTCACTCGAGGTATTAACAAAAATTTTGCAAACAGAAATCAGAAGTAAGGTCGCGTTTACAGATACCGTGCACAAGAAGACTCGAGCGAGCAAATTTCCGGGCAAAGTTCTTCTTTTCTCTTCTTTTTTTCATGCACCACTTGAGCGCGAAGCGAGGCGTTATGTGCGCCGGGATACGCGCGCTGTAAAATAATGCATACGGAGCGGGAGCGTTAAAAAAAAGAGAGGAAGAGAGAGAGAGAGAGAGAGAGAGAGGGAGAGAGAAAGAGACAGATTGGACGCGCCAGGGCACGCCAGGGTTTACTGTCGCTGCGCCCACCGTACGTGACCTTTTCCTTCATCCGTGACGCAAGGTACGAACGCGGTATTTCACGGTAACAGTGGTGATAAATCGCAAAACGTGATCATTCGCGCGTCCTCCGCGCGCCGCTGACGGGTCTATCAACCGTCGCGTCCGCGTCGCGGCGTCGGCGGGATCGCATCGCCGGAATCCCGGCAATGCCATCGACGATGAAGTCCTTCGAGCGCTCTCGAGGGTGAAGCGCTGTTCGCCGGGTGGAAAGTGGACCGGCTTCATCCTCCGTCCGTTCCGGAATCTTTCCGAGTTGTTGCACGATCTTCGTGAAACAGAAGGATATCCTCATGAGTGACGTAGATGCGGCGGATAGTTTTGCAACTGGACGAACTCGATGTAATCGTTTGCAACAATTTTATTCCGAAAACACGAAGCGATTCGCAATTAGACATTTTATATTGATCTATTAGTATACTTCGCGAAGATTGCCTTATTGTTAGAATAGTAGAATAATTGTTATTGGAAATGACGTGAAGATAACAATTTTATTATTAAATATTATGGAAAATTGAAAGATGAACTCATAATATTAATGACATTTAACTTAGAAGTCGGAATAATTATCAACGTTGTATTTAATGACATAACTTTGCTGCTAGCAAAACGTTCTCCTGAGCTGATTTCGTCATGTACATACGCATGAAAGAATAACGTTTCACTATCATGGAGAACCGCACGAATCGATGGGAACTTCAAAGAGAACTCACGGGAGGAGACCAATGCCCTACGTTTTGCTATATATGTACACTCTAAAAAATCCAAAGTAAGACATGTTTGAATTTCAAACATTTTTCTACAGAAAGTGATTAATTTTCAGACATCAGTCATCAAAATGTGTTTGATATTCAAACAGTGCTATACTCAGTTATTTATCCTCATTGCACAAAGTTCTTCAAATGTTTGATACTAAAGCATTTAAATGTAGTAAGATGTTTATATGCAACTAACTTCGGTGATCAGTCAAACGTTTTTGTAAAAATAAGACAGTTTTCTCTTTTCAAACATTTTTGAATTTATAATATTGCTGATGTGAAATCAAACACTTTTAGTCTTAAAAGGACCCTGCCACTAGCAGGATATACTGTCGCGTCGATCTGAGGCGCGTGACGCGTGACGCGTCCTGCGGGAGTTCGAGGATCGCGGATCGCGGTCCGCGGAGCCTCAGCTCGACGAGGCCGGAGTCGCCGGAGAGGCCGTGCGACGCCCGGATGTCGTCCTCGACGCGGGCATCCTCGGATACAGGTTTCGATACAGCGAACGCGAGAACGGGAACGGTGGCTCGCGGCCGCTGGACGATGATCTCGCGTGTGTGTGCAACGCGTGCGGTACCCTATTAACCCTATGAATTTGTCATCAGAAACTGAGCGGCGGCAGCGGCGTCTGTAAAGATAGGCCGCAGTTTGCAAAGGCCTGCAACTCAACCGCCAAAAGCCTTCTAAAATGCGAGTAACCGGTCACGACGAGATAACCAGCTGTAACTATGAAATATCGAAAGTACATCGTGTGACAAGTAAATAAACGAAAGTTCGCTAAAGTTCGCGCGTCGGAACAATACAAAATGGCGTCTTGAACATAGGATTCTTCTCGATTTCTTTTCACATCTTTGGCTTGATAAAATTGAAATTATTAGTATCGAATTTTATTCAGAAAAGTGTAAACTTTAAGAATATGCATTATAAAATAGTCAAATATATTATTAATACAGTGAAATTTGGCAAAATGTCAAATTTTTCGATATTTTTTTCATATTTTCTCTAATAAAACACGCCATAACTTTTTTGTGGTTAACTTTTCGACAAAAATGTTTAAATGAAAGTTGTAGAGCGTACTTTTTTACATAAGAAACACCTATAATGGTAGATACAATGCTGCCTAAACGTACATGAAGAAATTTTTATTACGCACGAGGTTGTTGCGTACTATGCGATCCATAGTCATATTATACCTAAAACTTTGAATATATTTGCTTTCAAGTAGTAAAATGATTATGAACTAACCATTATTGTTATTCTTACTATTAGGACAAGCCGGTCGTTGTATGGTGTCCCACTATTATTATTATTATTATCATCATCATCGTCATCGTCATCGTCATCGTCATCGTCATCGTCATCGTCATCGTCATCGTCATCGTCATCGTCATCGTCATCGTCATCGTCATCGTCATCGTCATCGTCATCGTCATCGTCATCGTCATCGTCATCGTCATCGTCATCGTCATCGTCATCGTCATCGTCATCGTCATCGTCATCGTCATCGTCATCGTCATCGTCATCGTCATCGTCATCGTCATCGTCATCGTCATCGTCATCGTCATCGTCATCGTCATCGTCATCGTCATCGTCATCGTCATCGTCATCGTCATCGTCATCGTCATCGTCATCGTCATCGTCATCGTCATCGTCATCGTCATCGTCATCGTCATCGTCATCGTCATCGTCATCGTCATCGTCATCGTCATCGTCATCGTCATCGTCATCGTCATCGTCATCGTCATCGTCATCGTCATCGTCATCGTCATCGTCATCGTCATCGTCATCGTCATCGTCATCGTCATCGTCATCGTCATCGTCATCGTCATCGTCATCGTCATCGTCATCGTCATCGTCATCGTCATCGTCATCGTCATCGTCATCGTCATCGTCATCGTCATCGTCATCGTCATCGTCATCGTCATCGTCATCGTCATCGTCATCGTCATCGTCATCGTCATCGTCATCGTCATCGTCATCGTCATCGTCATCGTCATCGTCATCGTCATCGTCATCGTCATCGTCATCGTCATCGTCATCGTCATCGTCATTGTCATCGTCATCGTCATCATTATTATTATTATTATTATTATTATTATTATTATTATTATTATTATCATCATTATTATTACTTTATAATTATTGCCAGAGCTCTTTTAGTTTCAATCATAAATCTACTTACGCACAATACCACGGGAAGGATAAAATGGCGCCACAATCTTCAGAGTGATTTTTATTTTCTTATGCCCGATGCCATGCTTCATAAAGTTTAGAGCTCCATGAATTCATTATTGTCAAATAAAAATTATCTTACGATTCGGGTAGGGAAGTATGTGTTTACAACGGGTGGGAATAATCGCTCGAACGAGACTTTTCATATAATTACGATCGAACATCTCTCTATGAGATCGTTTGATCTTTCAATTATATTCAAGTCTCGTTCTCACGATTAACCATGTAGATGTTCAGAGAAAGTAATTTTTTATTTGTTACATCTTCTGGTAATAAGTATGGAACATGACTAGTCTACCAATTATAGAAAAAAAGAACAACTTTTTTGACTAGCAACTTAAAACGAACAAAACAAACATAGTTTTTACATATTGCACATCTTTGGTGCATAACCGCTTTTGCAAGAAATTTTCTCTTTTACTTATTCGAATATTTGCTTTTTTTTTTAATGCATAACAGCTTCCGCAAAGGAACTATTTGCCGAAACAACAATTTTATTGTAGGCAATTAATTAATGGACAACTGATTCCCGTTTATTTTAAAGGTCCTACAAGTTTTCAATTACTACAAAAATCAAGAGACACGGTAGTGTCTCGTGCCAAGTACACGCGGAGCGAGACCGACCGTGACTCTTTTACGCGACGCGACGGGTTGCGAGTATACGAGATGTTGAGATCTCGATAACGAGTGAACGGATCAAGTTCTAAGTAGGCTTGATCGATAGTTGGGGTCAAAATAAGGGGAGTATCTCCTATATAATTTTCCGCTACGTGCCCTACGAGCGGAGATATTGCGACGCAAAGTCCAAATGTAGAAATTTTTTAATTAAGATACTACTTCTAACGCTGACGTCTTATGACATATATATATAAAAAGGGGGAAATGTCACTTTCACTTTTTCGACGCTGGCGGCGCAGGTATCGCCAGTTCCGATATCGCGCGCGTATTTCGAACGATCTAGTAGGTGAATTAAAGGTCGATAGACTTATCGGTCAGGAGGAAGATTTCTATTTAGGTAAATTAGTTACATATATAATATATATTGATTCTTATGAATCAAGCTTGAATTCGATGTTTAGGGTTGCCGATGACGAGGTCCAGATAGTGCGCTTCATAGTTTTCGGTGTCCAGGTGTAATAATACGTTGAATTCGATGTCTACGTGTTCCAGGTTGTCGATGACGAGGTCCACATAGTGCGCTCCGTAGTTTTCGGTGTCTACGTGTATTAATACTTTGAATTCGATGTCCACGTGTCCCAGGTTGTCGATGACGGGATCCAGATAGTGCGCTTCATAGTTTTCGGTGTCCAGGTGAATCATACTTTGAATTTGATGTCTAGGTGTCCCAGGTTGCCGATGACGAGGTCCACATAGTACGCTCCGTAGTTTTCGGTGTCTACGTGTATTAATAGCTTTAATTCAATGTCCACGTGTCCCAGGTTGCCGATGACGGGATCCAAATAGTGCGCTTCATAGTTTTCGGTGTCCAGGTGTAATTGTACGTTGAATTTGATGTCAAGGTGTCCCAGGTTGCCGATGACGAGGTTCACATAGTGCGCTCCGTAGTTTTCGGTGTCTACGTGTATTAATACCTTGATATCGATGTCTACGTGTCCCAGGTTGCCGATGACGGGATCCAGATAGTGCGCTTCATAGTTTTCGATGTCCAGGTGTAATCGTACGTTGAATTCGATGTCAATGTGTCTCAGGTTGCCGAGCGAGGTCCATATATTGCGCTCCGTAGTTTTTGGTGTCTACGTGTATTAATACCTTGAAATTGATGTCTAGGTGTCCCAGGTTGCTGATGACGAGGTCCAGATAGCGCGCTACGTAGTTTTTGGTGTCTAGGTGTAATAATACCTCGAATTCGATGTCTACGTGTCTCAGGTTGCCGATGACAAGGTTCACATAGTGCTAGTTTTTGGTGTTTAAGTGTATTAATAAATTTAAATCCGAATGCAGGACACGTGGACATCGAATTCAAGGTATTAATACACCTGGACACCGAAAACTATGGAGCGCACTATCTGGACCTCGTTATCGGCAACCTGGGACACCTACTCATCGAATTCAAGCTTGATTCATAAGAATTGACTTAAAAATTCCCTAGCGGCAGAATTAAAATTATGTCGTGACATAATAAAAATTCGCTGAATTAAAATTATGTCTAGACATAATAAAAATTGGACGAATATAGTAACCTTTCGAAAGTAGAGGTTTTAAGCTTGAAATTTAAATTTTATTCATTTTTAACAAAGTTACAGCTGCTCGAATTTTGCTTATTTTTAAAGATAAATTTAGTGTTCCTTCAATTTTTGTGAGAAATGTATAATTTACTTTTACTTAAATATTATTAATTTTTATGTATTTTTTGTTATTGCTAATTAAAAAATAAACATTAAAAATGTTTTGCAGATTCTTGCTTAACACTACAAAATAGGTGATATCAGTACAAAATTACCTTTTTCAAAAAAGGTAAAAAAAAGTGCCAAGTACACGCAATGTATTTTGTAAATTCAAAAATCTAAGTGGTTTATATCTTTTTCACAAAAATATATTATCTAACTTAACTCAAGTGACATGTATTTAAAAAAAAAAAATGTGAAATCTTTAATTTCTTCTAACGTAAGTGGTAGCTTCATATCTTTTTCACAAAATTATATTATCTAACTTAACTCAAGTGACATGTATTTTAAAAAAAAGATGTGAAATCTTTAAATTAAATTGCGCCAATTGTAAAGAGAATATGTATATTGCTTTGAAAGATAATTGTTATGCAACTACTTTAAAGAAATAAAACCCAAGTGGTATCTTCGTATTTCTATTCAAGGGTCTTCCTATTCTAAACCCAAGTGATAATAGCTTCTTAATTTTCCTTAACAAATTTTTAATATTACAAAGAATCATTTTAATTACAAAGAATTAAAGAAGTAACGGTACAAAATAAAAATATTTAATTAAAACAAAATAAATAAATTTTTCTTGTAAAAGAACTTGGCGCTGCTTTTTTACTCCTGTCGCATTCTTCCCTAAATTATGTTTATTGTTTTTTATTCAATAAAAAATTTTAGTACTAATGCTTAAATTTTAATGTTTAAATTTCAAAGTCTAGCAGCGCCAAGTTTTTTTACAAGAAAAATTTATTTATTTTGTTTTAATTAAATATTTTTATTTTGTACTGTTACTTCTTTAATTCTTTGTAATTAAAATTATTTTTTGTAATATTAAAAATTTGTTAAAGAGAATTAAGAAGCTATTATCACTTGGATTTAGAATGGAAGACCCTTGAATAGGAATACGAAGATACCACACTTGGGTTTTATTTCTTTAAAGTAGTTGCATAACAATTATCTTTCAAAGCAATATACATATTCTCTTTACAATTGGCGCAATTTAATTTAAAGATTTTACATCTTTTTTTTTAAATACATGTCACTTGAGTTTAGTTAGATAATATAATTTTGTAAAAAAGATATGAAGCTACCACTTACGTTAGAAGAAATTAAAGATTTCACATCTTTTTTTTTTTAAATACATGTCACTTGAGTTAAGTTAGATAATATAATTTTGTGAAAAAGATATGAAGCTACCACTTACGTTAGAAGAAATTAAAGATTTCACATCTTTTTTTTTAAAATACATGTCACTTGAGTTAAGTTAAATAATATATTTTTGTGAAAAAGATATAAACCACTTAGATTTTTGAATTTACAAAATACATTGCGTGTACTTGGCACTTTTTTTACCTTTTTTGAAAAAGGTAATTTTGTACTGATATATATGTAATTGTAGTTCAAAAATTTTTTCTTGCAGAACATTTATTTCATGTCCTTGCCGTGCTGCTGATTTGTCCTGCAGTATGCAAGGAAAATGTGGCAATAATTCAAATGACGAGAGTGAAGATGATGAATAAGTTTCTTCGGGTTAATATATTATATTAAAACATAAAAATTAAAAAAACTTTAAAAATATAAAAAAACAAAAAGTAAATAAAAAAAGTAAATAAAAAATGCACTTTTAAAGTCCAACTCTTATCCTTCCCGTGGTATTGTGCGTAAGTAGATTTATGATTGAAACTAAAAAAAACTCTGGCAATAATTATAAAGTAATAATAATAATAATAATAATAATAATAATAATAATAATAATAATGATAATAATAATAATGATGATAATAATGATAATAATGATAATAATGATAATAATAATAATAATGATAATAATGATAATAATGATAATAATGATAACGATAACGAAAACGATAACGATAACGATAACGATAACGATAACGATAACGATAACAATAACAATAACAATAACAATAACAATAACAATAACAATAATAATAATAATAATAATAATAATAATAATAATAATAATAATAATAATAGTGAGACACCATACGACAACCGGCTTGTCCTAATAGTAAGAATAACAATAATGGTTAGTTCATAATCATTTTTTTTTAGGTATAATATGACTATGGATCGCATAGTACGCAACAATCTCGTGCGTAATAAAAATTTTTTCACGTACGTTTGGGCAGCATTGTATCTACCATTATAGGTGTTTCTTATGTAAAAAAGTACGCTCTACAACTTTCATCTGAACATTTTTGTCGAATTGTTAACCACAAAAAAGTTATGGCGTGTTTTATATTAGAGAAAATATAAAAAAAATATCAAAAAATTTGACATTTCGCCAAATTTCACTGTATTAATGATATATTTGACTATTTTATAATGCATATTCTTAAAGTTTACACTTTTCTGAATAAAATTCGATACTAATAATTTCAATTTTATCAAACCAAAGATGTGAAAAAAAATTGAGAAGAATCCTATGTTCAAGACGCCATTTTGTATTGTTCCGACGCGCAAACTTTAGCGAACTTTCGTTTATTTACTTGTCACACGATGTGCTTTCGATATTTCATAATTACAGCTGGTTATCTCGTCGTGGCCGGTTCGGTAACAAATTTCAGGGTGAGTTGCAGGCCTAAAGACACACGCACAGTCCACGTGTCAATCTAACCTCTATACACAGAGAGGTGTAATTAGTGTAACGATAAAATATTACAAAGTGATCTCGCCAGTAGCTCATTAGCCCTCATTTGGAGAGTTTATTGGAGTTCCTCAATGACAGTCTCCTACATCAAAAGCGACCGTTCCTGAGGGATTTACGTTGTTGAATTCACAAAATCTTCATATGCCAGCAAATAACGTTACCTACTAACGTTGAAGACGTATAACCTTGCAATAAACTAGAATTCTCTGATTGTAACGTTATATTAACTATTGAATAACAAAAAATAATTAACGGTAATTTAAGGAATGCTTATTAGCATCAAAAAGTTAATTGAATTATAGATTTAAATACGTTGAATTTGACCGAAGATATGGCATATTTCTATTTACTTACAAAAATCGGTCAAAGTTCTTATTTATTAACAAAAAATTAATCACTTGAAATATATAAAAAATAGTACTAATTTTTTACAACACTTTAGTCAATACAGTTAATATTGGATACAACAGACATAAATAAAAAAAAGTAAAGTTGTTTGAGATTTGATGTACCAATTTACCAGTTTTATCTTCCAATAAGCAAAAAACTTGCAGAATCAAGAGACACGGTAGTGTCTCGCGCCAAGTACACGCGGAGCGAGACCGACCGTGACTTTTTTACGCGACGCGACGGGTTGCGAGTACTCGAGATGTTGAGATCTCGATAACGAATGAACGGATCAAGTTCTAAGTAGGCTTGATCGATAGCTTGGGGCTTGGGGTCCAAATAGGGGGGGGGGGTTTCTCTTATAATATTCCGCTACGTGCCCTACGAGCGGAGATATTGCGACGCAAAGTCCATATGTGAAAATTTTTAAGATACTATACTTCTTCTTCTTCTACGTCGACCGTCTCTCATGCCATATATATATATATCGTACTATTTAATATTTATAATTAATAGAAAATTATAAACGATGCGTTATGTATGAGAAATTTGGCAGAATTGCTTTTATCAAATAGAATTAATTTGCGATTAGTTGAAGGAAATAAAAGAATAAACAAATCAGGTAAGTTTCAGACACGTGTTACAGGTGTCCATCTGTAATTATCAAAAATATCGATACCTGTAGATATCGGTACATATACAATTGCGAACAACATTCAGTAAGACACGCGAATAAAAATAAATAAAAAATTTTACAGTTATAACGACTTATTAACATTAATCATGCTATATTGCGATTATGTTTTATGTTGAAATTGAAAAATATATACAAGGTGGTTACAGATTATTATTTTTAAAAAACTAAGCAAAATATTAAATTATAGTTTTCTTTAGAAATAATAGTCCGTAACACTTTCAGCTTCATACCTTGTATATACTGTTTATAAGATTATAAGATATATTGTTTATAAGATTAAGATGCGTAACACACTACAAAAAGGCAAAAAAAGAGGCGCCAAGTACACGCATAGTAGTGTATATGTATTATGTTGTTACCCTGTTATGTTGTTACCTCGAAAAAAACAAAGTGGTAGTATTATACCACCAAATAGCTTTACTCTAGCTGTACATACTGTTTATAAAATGCGTAATACTACAAAAAAACGTGATATTCGTACAAAATTACCTTTTTTAAAAAAATATAAAAAAAAGGCGCTAAGTACACGCATAGTATAGTGTATATGTTGTTACCTCGAAAAAAGAGAAAGTGGTAGTATTATACCTCGAAAAAATATAAGTAACAAGTGGTAGACATAATCTTTATATCTCGAAAAATCTCGAAAAAATCTAAGCAGTAGTATCTTTATTTCCGGAAAATTATAACCCAAGTGATACACATCACAAAATTATGTTACCTTATCGAAAAGAAGAGTCGCGCTTCAAGTGATCTATTACAATTACAAAAAAAAATGATATCTCTTTAAATTACAGCGCCAATTACAGAGAGAACATATATATTGCCTCAAAAAATAATTGTTGCACTACTTTGAAAAATCTTTACATTGTGTCAATTAGAAAAGAATGTATGATAACAATTTTATAAGATTAAAAAATTTTATTGAAATTTCACAAGGAAATACAAGATATTTAAATACAAAGTTTACATGTGTATTTTTTAGTGGTCACAAAGAATTACAGAGGTAACAGTACAAAATAAAAATATTTTAATAAAATACATAAATTTTTCTTGTAAAAATACTTGGCGCTGCTAGACCTCGAAATTTTAAATAAATAAGGACAACAATAAATAAAAATAATTCAGAGAAGAATGCGACGAGAGTAACAAAATGATTATCAGCGTGGTGTGTATGTGCGAGCAAGTGATATGGGTGTGCGTGACGACGGCGAATAATGCGGCTTATAATTAAGTATAGGATAAGTTTATTTATTTATTTAAAATTTCGAGGTCTAGCAGCGCCAAGTATTTTTACAAGAAAAATTTATGTATTTTATTAAAATATTTTTATTTTGTACTGTTACCTCTGTAATTCTTTGTGACCACTAAAAAATACACATGTAAACTTTGTATTTAAATATCTTGTATTTCCTTGTATTTCCTCATTGTTATCATACATTCTTTTTTAATTGACACAATGTAAAGATTTTTCAAAGTAATGCAACAATTATTTTTTGAGGTAATATATATGTTTTCTCTGTAATTGGCGCTGTAATTTAAAGAGATATCATTTCTTTTTTGTAATTGTAATAGATCACTTGAAGCGCGACTCTTTTTTTTGATAAGGTAACATAATTTTGTGATGTGTATCACTTGGGTTATAATTTTTCGGAAATAAATATACTACTGCTTAGATTTTTTCGAGATTTTTCGAGATATAAAAATTATGTCTACCACTTGTTACTTATATTTTTTCGAGGTATAATACTACCACTTTCTCTTTTTTCGAGGTAACAACATATACACTATTATGCGTGTACTTGGCGCCTTTTTTATCTTTTTTTCAAAAAAGGTAATTTTGTGCGGATATCACGCCTTTTTGTAGTATTACGCATTTTATAAACAGTATGTACAGCTAGGGTAAAGCTATTTGGAGGTATAATACTACCACTTTGTTTTTTTCGAGGTCGAATATACTCCAGCAGATGAATATCGTTCCGAATTGAAACTTTCATCATCGAGCGTTCTTGTTCTTAATCACGCGACTCGGCAACTTCCCGCACAATGAGGAAATTAAGAGCAAGCGTGGAAAGGCGCGAGACGCGAATTGCGGGGATATTTACGTAATACATTTGCGATCGTTTGCCTATTGAAACGTCGGGTGGCTTGAAAAGTTTCAGTTGGAAGACGCGAGACAGAGAGAGGGAGGGAGAGTCCCACACCGTACGTTCCCCTTTTCAGACTCGATGACTTCGCGGAGCGCGCGCGGAGAACTTGCAAACTTTGTCTTCACGCTCCCATTAGACGGCGCGGGATAAATCACCCCCCATTTCTATTGTACCCGGTTTGCGAGGATATATCTCGTCTATCGCGGCCGGTATACGTGAGCGGAGTTAGGATCGCGGCCGTGCGATAACCGGTCGTTATTCGACATAATTTATGACTGTGGTTTTGTAAAAATCCGTAAAGCATGAAATTATGATAAAGGCACTCTCCGGCCGGCCTGGCGTTCTTCCCTCCTCTCCTCGCTCTCTTATTCTCGCGGTGGGAATAGAAAGGGGGTGAAAGAAAAAAAAAGAAAAACAAAGCGCCGCGCCGGGCCGGACGGATTAGAGGAAAAGCGTATAATAAATTTCCGGAAATTCCACCGACCTGCGGAAATTCAATTTCGAGATAATTAACTGAGATAACTTACGGTCTCTATATAAGCAGGACATCGGCGAAGTACATTGATATATGTATACGTTACGCGCTTTTATCGGACGCGCTCCGACTACGTAAGGACAGCGGAAAAACGAAGAGCCGGTGTCACGCTCGCAAGGCGAAATTAATTAAAAGCGCCTTCTTTTGGGCGCTTTTTTTTCACCTCGGTGCTCGCCCGGGCGGCTGCGAGCAATTAGCATAAGCATTTGAAATTCATCGCGGGAGAGCAATTGGCTTGTGCCATGCGACTTTATCCGCCCGCGATCTCGCGACGTTATCTCGGTGACGAATTAGTCAATACCAATTATACGATACACATCAGCGATGTACACGTTGGACGTTGGACGTACCGTTTTACACATCCGGAATGATTTAAATGATAAAATTGCCTCGCGAAACTCGCCCCTGCCGCTATTGTTATTCACACGTGATGGCAAACTAGCCCTTTGACCCATATTTCAACGCGCTGACGATTTTCAATGTTGCCAGAGTTAATATTCCATGAAATCAATCCGTAACTCCAATTCATAATTTACACAATGTGTGTACGACTCCGCCCCATGTAGTCGAATATAATCTCCATTTACCGATAAATTTCCATTTCAATTAATGCGTTCGATTATCGCTGCGTACGGTTAAACCCCAGTTGCGCAATGTTGGATAAAGCTGCGGCTTTAAACACGTCGTAACGGTATCGCGCTTGGCAATCGTGCGGCCCGCGAATCGGTCCTCTGCGACTCGTGCGCTGGCGAGCACGCCAACCCGGTTTTCGAAATTAATCGCGGCTCCCCGTAAATTCGTCCACGCTATCGTGCCTTCTTTCCACGGCGGGTCTTAACGGCGGGAATTAATGCGGCCGGATAAATTGCTCGCTGACGAGACGCATAACAATTTCACTGATCATGACGATGCGTCGGCCACGAGATGGACGTATACGGCCGCGTCAGTTTGCCCTCGCGGTGAATTTGCGCTGGCATATAATTGCGTATTGCTGGCTCAGTCGTTGTTAATTACGTGCTCATCGCGGCCGATCGATCGATCGTCCATGAATGATCGGGCGGACCAGGGGCGGTCGAAAGCGCATGATTTCGTGGTATCGTGGAAGCGCGGGGAACAACCGCGGGCTCCGAACGAACGTGTACACGCTACTGCGTAAGGCAGGCAATCAATCTGGTTGGAAAATCAGGTATTACGAGGTGGCGATTGTGGATGAGCGATAGATCCATGGCGAAATGACCAACCGCTGGACTATTGCGCTGACGCGCGATGATAAAAATGGTACGCATACGATGCATTGACGTGGAGTAAACTCATACAATCGTAAAATAATATTCAAAATAGCTATCGAATTTAGCACTATAATTCCGGGCAACTGAGAATGCTGCTCTCCCAAGATGTATAGCAAAGTCATGATATAGAAGGACTAAGGTGCATTATTTGATCAAAGCTTATAATAGACGTAAGAAGTTCTATTCGGATGTTTTAGATGGTATTTATCTTTCCATATGACTATAATTAATAGTCATTAATACAACAAATATAAATACATAAATTAGCAGAAAAATATAGAATTTTTTAAACATTGCACGAAAAGATTACTTACAAAATAAATTCCATTTAAAAACTAATACAAAGTTCGTTATTAAAACTTGAAATGACTCGAAGGACGATGAGAATGTTAAAAAATCATTAATCCGTCATGTAAACTGATGTCGACGGTAGGAGCGTGATCTTTCGCCGCTCCATTAAAGTTCTTGATTAGGAAGTTTCGCTGTTTCTTTCGCAAGGCAAGAAAAAAAAGAGGAGAGTGGGAAGTCTGTTTGCTTCCGCGTTACTTCGTTCCACCCTTTTCGAAGCCGTCTGCCCGTACTTTCGTTAAACGATGAAGCTCTCGCTGGGCTTACTTCGTCTTCTCAACCTCGTCCAACTTTTTACCACGCCGCCGCGGCGCCGTATCCTTCCGCTCGCGTCCAGAGAGAAACTCCGGTTCATCCGTCCTCTCTCCAAGCTCTGTCGAACGATATTGCAAGAATCGAAGGAGCCTTTCTCGTTTTGCTCCTAGTCAAGCCGCCACTTTACGACATCCCGCTCGAACCTACCTTTTTTTCGCGAGCGGTATGCTCGCTTCCGAGTTCTTCTTAAGCGAAGACATTTAACAAACCGACTAGATAAATTCTCTACGAAACTTTTCTTGCACACGCGCATAAAGTTAATTATGCAAAGTTTGATTTAATTGGAAACTTTATTTCGGCTTTCAATAAGGTCACATAAAGAACGATCTTGAGATCTTTGCGCAATTATCATTTTCATTCGATATACTTGAATCAATATGTCCAATATTATTTTTAATATCTTCTAAGATAAAATATATTTATATCCAATCTGGTTTCTATAGCACAAAACATTCATCAAAAATTCTAAACGAATAATATAAAAAGTTCGTATTTTGATCCTAAAAAATTAAAAGCGGACAACGGATTTTTCCGAGTCACATAAATGAAAAAACTGAGAGAACTTTCGCAATCTCAAAAATAAATAAAGCCCGGAGCCCCCTCAGCACGGATCGGTAGGGGGAAGATTGATTTTATCCATTAAGACAACGACCATTGTAACATATGAACCTCGAAGCCGCTCTTCCATAAAAAATACATTAATCTATGGGGATGCCTTTTACGTACAATCCCACGCGGTGAGCTCTCTCTCGGAGCGTAATAACCTCCGGTCCATAACCGATTGTATTTCTGACCAAACTGACAGGTTGACGTCGACAAACCCCGTTCAACGTCATCATCATAAGATCAAAGATCGCGCTAGCCCGCGAACGAGTTTCCCACGTTATTAAAAATACAAACGCGGCAAAGCGCAGTCATTGTCTGCCGGCGCAACGTGTGATCGATATACGTGTCTAAAATTAAAGTCTGATGAAGCGACAGCGATCGAATTATTTCTCAAACAATACAAAATTTTTGTAAAAGTAAATTGCAAAAACCCATTTACGTAATTGTCGTTTCCTTCTTGATTCAGGTACTATATTGATTTAGAGATACATTATATTTTTGTATATTTATTTTTAAGGAAAATCATTATTTATTGTACCTAAATACAATAAATCTTATTTTTGTCTTCTTGTTCTTATTTTCGTTTGCTCTTTCTCAAGACGCGCTTGACACGCATTAATAAATATAACCGTATTTCATCTGCCAACATATTATTTCCTTCGTATCTATTTCGAGAGATAAGTTGAAGTTAATGTTTGAAGATGACGCGAAGAAATGTCTGACGCTGCGTTTTCCGCTACTAGATATCAACATCGAGGGAGAGAAAAGATACACACGAGGAATGTACTATCAGGCGCACTATTACGCGATTGCGTCGCCCGGCGGATTATTTCCCCGGCGGCCCTCTTGCCTATTCAACACCGGCAGGAAATCAAAGGCTGCAACTCTCGGGCCCGCCCCATCGACCGACCGACGCAAACACCTATTTTGCGACGAGCGGGATCGTAAACCGTCGCCAATTGCCGCGCGACCAGGAGACCGAATGAAATTATAAGGCCGTAAAAGAGCGGCGACGCAAGCAGTACCTTCTTTCCACTCCCTTCTCACTTCACCACGATGCACGTCTCTCTCTTTCTCCCTACGCTGTGTCTCTGTCGCGCGCTATCTGGCGCACGTCGGATGCCGGAAATAGTGAAGGTCGAGAGGTGAGAGCGCTGGGAAGGGTGTCGGACGCTGCGGAAGCACGGGGATGCGGAATCGGGGCAGAATGGTGGAAGGGGGTTCGGAGGACGCGGAGAGGTGGCTTAATTGGCCGGTAATTGCCACTGTCTGCGCGAACGGCGACAATAGGACGCGAAGATTGGAACTTTACCAAATGACGTGGACGCGTCCGGAATACGTTAACAATAATTTCGTAATGGAGCGGGGGGACCACGAAATTCAAGATAGCGGTCCGTGACACCTCGCCTAAAGTCTGCTGTAATCTTGACCATTGCACAGAACAATTTTCTTGAGTCTTTGATAGTTTCTTTTATTAAAAATTTTAATATTCCATAATATTTATATTATTAATGGTAAGTTATTTAATGCTTAACCCTTTGTTGCACAATTTTTTCTGTTGAACAGAAATTTTGCTGAATTTTAATATCTGGAGATTTTTAGGATTGCTAGTTGCAAATCTGATCAAAATTTTCAAAATTTAATAAATTAAAATGACGGATTCAATATGGTAGCCAAATTGAAAAAAAAATTAATTATGTATAAATCGTAAGATCTTTTCAAACTTCTGATTTTAAATTTGCAGTCAAAATTTGCAAATATGAAATAGCGGAACCAATATATCGAAGAAATTTTTGCCTTATTTTTTAACAAAAAAAGTCTAATTTAAATAAAAAAGAATATAAATATACCGAAAATATAAGTAATTTTTCAAAATTCTTACAATAAAAAAATCTTGCAAAGTTTTAAATTTCTATTATAATGAAATTTTATTTTAGAGGTAACAGATGAATTTAGAAATTATCAGTGATAGGGCCAAAAAACGGAAAAATAATTACATATTTAAGTTATTCACATATACAAAGTCTTAGGAACATAACAATACCAAATACATTACACAAACAATTATGGAAATTGATATATTCCCATAGGGATGCTATGCGCAACGAAGGGTTAAAGAGAGAATAAAACGCTATCGTTTATCTTTAATTTGTTTTATCTCACTTGGCGATCTGCGCAGTAATTTCCTCTCATCATTACAACACAGAAGAAATGCATGCTAGATAAATTCGATGTAAATCGAATGCCATGCTGATGTATAAAAAAATTGCATGATATATCGGAAAATCTAAGATATTCATCCTCGTGCATCCTTAGCTTCGCTTTGTCAGGAAGTTCAGCCGTGCATACCGATCGCGTGACGGCGGTAGCAAAATTTGCAGTTTTTCGGGTGTTTTCTTTTCAGCGGAATGAACTCGAGGCGAGTGAGGGAGGGCAGATCGCATCGCGTATTCCGTGTCCGTCGCGAAAGCGCGGAGAATACATCGCGACGAAGGCGAGTTTTCCGATCTCCCGGCGGAAGATCGGATCTTTCGCTTCTTCCCTTATGGCGGAGGCGCGTAATATCTCTTTTCGCTTCATTGAGGAATTCGCTTTACTGAAAGTAGCAACTGGGGCGAATCACGAATTCTCTTTCAACGCATATCGAATTATAGGGGGATGGTCCTGGGTGCAGGCGCGCGCACTTTTACACCTGTTTTACGCCGTGAACTTTTGATAAGGTTTTCACGGCCCGATTTTGCCCCCCCCCTCCCCCGGTCGCGTAAAGTTCATGAGCCTTTGCAACTGTAAGAAAATGCTGGCTATGAGCGCGCGGAGATGCCCGGGAGGGAAAAAACAGCAGAGAAGTGCGCTAGCTGGACGGCGGCGTAACGGAGGGACGACAAGTGGGGCGGCCCTGCGGAGGAGAGGCGCCTCAGCGTTCTGCAGACGTGGAGACGTGTTCGAGCGAGCGATTAATACGGACGAAACGCGTCTCTCGTTATAGTCCGAGAGCCCACCGCAAAAATTTGGGTCCATCGCTTTTATGGATAAATTTACTTGCAAAAGGTAGTTTATAAGTCGTATTATCATAAACGATTGTCAGCCAAACTCGTACCTCCTGCGTTATGAGCAATAAAAATTTATTAACAATTGGATTTCTAAGCGATGTGGGTCCATCGCTTTTATGGACGAAACTTGTTTCATTCGAAAGGGCATCAAATTTCCTTTCAGAAAATACCCGGCTGATTTGCCCTGGCCCCTGCAAAACCCAGGCTGATCATGATTTTTGACTCAACGCGCCAGTCAGATCGAGCGTGGCGTTTGAAATGCGCGCCGTAAACAAGGACAGAGCGTCACGCTTTTATTTATACTTTGGATACTATCTAATATTATAAATTTTTAAAGATCACTAGACATTACAGACGCGCGCGCTTCGCGCGCGCCATTTAGCTTTAACATTATGCTATTACTATTACACTATTAACCCTTGATACACACAACTGTCAAAATATACAATGACAGCTGCAAATGAAGTAAGCGCAGCGAGAGAACCAATCGGCATCGCGGAAAAGAGGCTTCAATTTTTCGATACAAACGAAATTCACCCGTAATAATGGATAATTGTTGTTATTGTTATTATTTAACGTTTATAATATTATAATATTGTGTAGGGATTATGAATATTTTTGATTTTTTTATCATTTATATTATTATATTTTATATGTTAATTATATACTTTTATCATTTATCATAGTTAAAAATATCATATTTCCAGATAAAAAGTATGGAACTGTCAAAGAACGCAATGTAAATTGGAATTTTGTCGAATATTTCCAAGTTTTTTACATTTTTTTTATAATTAAGTGAATTTTAACAAAATCGTAGCAAATACTACACGAAAAAAAATAAACTGTAAAAAATCGTCAGAAATCTGATGACTATTTACAGTTTATTATGTAACTCGACCACGGGTAGTGATAAACTCGTAATTTTTCAATGAAATAAATGAGATACTACTAACACGTCAAATGAATTTTTGATATGCACATCAATGCTTTTTACAGTGTATAATAATATTAATATATATTCAAACAGTAAGATTAGATGTTCATACATCAATTTATAATAAAAATTAAGTAAAATGACTAAATTACAGTGCTAAACAGTATCTTTTATTGATAATTTTATTATTTTATACATATAATTTTTTTCCGTGTAGTATTTGCTATGATTTTGTTAAAATTAACTTAATTATAAAAAAAATGTAAAAAACTTGGAAATATTCGACAAAATTCCAATTTACATTACGTTCTCTGACAGTTCCATACTTTTTATCTAAAAATATGATATTTTTAACTATAATAAATGATAAAAGTATATAATTAACATATAAAATATAATAATATGAATGATAAAAAAATTAAAAATATTCATAATCCCTACACAATATTATAATATCATAAACGTTAAATAATAACAATAACAACAATTATGATCTTTAAAAATTTATAATATTAGATAGTATCCAAAGTATAAATAAAAGCGTGACGCTCTGTCCTTGTTTACGGCGCGCATTTCAAACGCCACGCTCGATCTGACTGGCGCGTTGAGTCAAAAATCATGATCAGCCTGGGTTTTGCAGGGGCCAGGGCAAATCAGCCGGGTATTTTCTGAAAGGGAATTTGATGCCCTTTCGAATGAAACAAGTTTCGTCCATAAAAGCGATGGACCCAAATCGCTTAGAAATCCAATTGTTAATAAATTTTTATTGCTCATAACGCAGGGGGTACGAGTTTGGCTGACAATCGTTTATGATAATACGACTTATAAACTACCTTTTGCAAGTAAATTTATCCATAAAAGCGATGGACCCAAATTTTTGCGGTGGGCTCTCGCACTATTAGCGAAAATACTAACTTTTATTGACGAACAAATATTACACTAAAGTTTTCCTTACGATATTAACGTGTTTCTAACACAACACCGTACGCACACTCGCCGTTACACGCCATCATATAACACTCCCTTGTTTTACATCAATTACTGATCTTCTTAACGTGTTATGCTATACCACCGCCCGCTCGTATTAATCCTTCAATCTTGTCACAAAATTGTAACTTTTCCCTTTATTAAATAATTTACGTTATTGTTACAAACTTTCATAAGCCGAGCTTAACAACACGTGTAGCACGTAAATAGGTATCTACTGTGTGGAGCCTCGTAAATACATCATTCTTTGCAAATATCTAACCTAACCTAACCTAACCTAACCTAACCACTTCGCTTCTCGTATTTCTGTTTATCTAAAATTTATCAAAAAAGTTACAAGAAAAGTTGTAGTAATGGCTAAAATATAATGCATCCTATTTAAGTAATGATCAGTTCAATTAACTTTATTTAACTTTATTAAGTTTCTTTAAACGTACTTTTATTTACTTTTTATCCTCTCCTGATTCCGAAAGCGACAGACAATTAAATTAAGATTGCAGTAATTGACGGCAGAGAAGTCGGTACTGAATTTATTTTCACGCTAGTTTCCAATCGCTCAATCAACGAATCTGGGTCAGAAAAACTCTGCATAAATGCCGTCTGAATGCCGACGTTTTCGAGTTATACGTTCAATAGGTGCGCAATCACTGGTACCCATGGCACAATGCAATGTATCTGCATCGAACTGCGAGAAACGTCTCACCGCGACATTTATGCTACCCACTATAGGGGAGAACCGACGTGAGTTCGCCGCGCCGCGTCACAACGTGTATTTGCGAGACCGCGTTGTGCATCAATAATATGCTCTTTTAATCGGCGATGCTGTTCGCGATGCTCTCAATATGCTATCGCGCGGCTTAACCCCCGCGTAACGGGTATTTTATACATTCGCTTTGAGAGCGTTATTCCGGCGCATTAGGTTCGTCGGCAGCGATCGCGGCGGCCGTTGTCGACGCGACGCGAAATATATGTGCTCTCACGTACGTACGAAATAGGCGAGGTTAAAAAGTCCGGGAAGAGGCGAAAAAATCTGCAACAGCGGAGGAGCGACCGCGAGCGAGACCCTTTTTGAACGCGTCGACGATGAACGAGGGGTGGCGTGTGCGAGTGTACGCCACGGGGGACACGGGAGGGGGAGAGGGAGAAAAAGTATGTACAACGGCAACGGCGCTCGGCAACGGCATTCAGATGGTAACGAGCGCGCGTTCATTGAACGACATCGGCAGTTTTGGAGGGATTTAACGATCCGAACCGTTCATGAAGCGATTTACGAGGTTTTCGGGCGCGAAACGCGGAGGCGCGTATTCGTAGAAGGGCTATTGCCGCCGCCGCCAGCGTTACGCTCCGCGGGAATTAATCGATAATAAAACTGACTGAATAAACCACCAGCCAGTGATAGTGAATTACGGCCGCGCGAGATAACAGCGATATATTCACGCGCTGTCTTCGTGGTGGACGACGCCGACGGTGAGAATCTCGTTTACGGATTTCGACAGCGCGGCCGACGAAGTTGATGTATTTGCGCATTTCGCGCGAAAATCCCTTGTTTGTCTGTCGTGTGCACAAAGTGCGTGCGTTCGCCGGCCGATCGCGCGTAAACTCGCTCCGCTCCGCGCATATCCGAGATTGTGCAGTTGGTACAAAGCCCTCCGCTTCCTATATTTCGGAGCTCCGCGAGTATAAACAAGCCAAGAGCGCGAACGAACGGGCGCCGAAAGCAGAAGGAACAAGTCGAATGGGAAAGGGCTTTTGCAAGTGACTGGCGATAAATCAGAGATAAATGCCGACAATAAGCAACGAGTAATAGGGCGATTCGATGCTGCGCGAGCGATACCCGGGCCGACCCGGACGATCGGCAGAATATAATCGGCGCGCAACGGTCGCGACTCCCGGCAATAATGCGCTTTAATGTCGCGTGAAACGCGCGCGCGGTCCATCCGCTCCGACGGATCCATATAATAGAAAAATTTTGCATGCGGCGCGGCGGCCGTAGAAAATGTCACGGTGACAGTTTGTCGATATCCCCCGTTGGGCCGGCAAATAATGGGACCGGGGAGGGTGAAAACATCACCGGGGACGACGAGCCAGAGCTTTGCGCTGCTAGACGTTTCGCGCGGTAATTCGGGATCTTCCTTCTTCACGGAGCTTGCAAAGGATCGAAATCCTTATATGTGGAAAGTTACTGGACGATACGTCGTTTATGACAAGCAGCTTTAAACTTGAATTTCTCTGTTTATCGTTCGACGCTGAGAAACATATAAAGCGTTCTCCATCAGTTCGGTTCAATCATTTCCAGAATTATTTGCAGACGAGAAACCTCAAATAAACTTTTATCGATTCTTTGCGATATTAGTATAAAATTAAATTTATACATACAATCTAATTAGAAATGTTGAAATCTCTAAAAACAAGAATGGAGGAATAAGTTGGGGTAATTTAAAACACGTAGACAAGTTGAACCATCACGATATCTAAATTATTAAATGTTACAACTTATATAGCGGACAGTAGTGGAATACCAGCTGCTGGACCGCTGACTTAAAATCTAACGATTCCGAGTCTCGACATCAAACTCGCGTAAACTCATGTTCGATCGTTAGACGCCGTGCCGCCGTGAACGGTGAGATCCCGACGACGGGCAAAGGCGCCGTACGGCAAACCGGGCTCGTGCGACGACCGGGTTTGCGCGCGAGCGCAAACCGGCCGCCTAGTAGTGCGTCACATTGTTTTGAGCCTTTCGACTCACAAGACTCCTAGAGATATTATTGCCGACCTTCGACTAGAGAGGATACGGCCTTAGAGGCGTTCAGGCATAATCCCACGAATGGTAGCTTCGCACCACCGGCCGCTCGACCGAGTGCGTGAACCAAATGTCCGAACCTGCGGTTCCTCTCGTACTGAGCAGGATTACTATCGCAATGACCGGTCATCAGTAGGGTAAAACTAACCTGTCTCACGAGCTTTTTGCTGCAGTTAAACTTAATTTAGTCCATTTAGCAAGTGTCGTATACATTTCTACCGTACAATAATTAGAATTATATAATAAATATATAATATAATAATTATTATAGACTATTTTATTATTAATCCTTAAAATACAATGAAAATTATTTTTTTTTAAGATTAATAAAGTGCTTTACCTTGCCCAACATTGTCCAAATTACCCTACAAAATCTATTTTTAAAAAATTTGTTGCAACATTAAACTCACATAAATAAACGAAATTTGTTAGCGTAACACGTAATAAACATTTGGCATCACCGAAAACTCAGCAAAAACAAAGTTTATTTATCTAATAATTTTCAAGTTATATCCTGAAAAAGGCGTAGAGTCCAAATTACCCCAACTTCCTTTATGTGATCTCTTATACAATTCTTGAATTCTTACGATTTCAGGCTGCCAAATAAATGATACTTCTTTCACGTCTATTTCTCCTTCTCATCTACCACGATCACGAGCAGCGTGCTCGATTGATTTCGGCATGTAGGTTGCACGTGATCTCGATTCGTTCCGACCGCTATCAGTGGCACCAACTTCTCTCGTTCCTCGTTCGCGAAATTGTTCGATGCCAAAGGCAGGGTGGAATTAAAGAATTAGAGTTTGGCTGGCGCAAAGAGTAGAGTGGAGGAGCCGAAGGGCCGCTAATGAAATAAGCTGCTCCCAATCGCGCCGCGCCTTAAAGTAATTAATTGTTGTCGCGACGAAATCGTGGCGCAAATAGAATGGCGCAGATGGCCCGCGACGCGAAAGGAAAAAGCTCGTCGATGGGAGTTGCCGATAATCCATAATTCTCTCACCCTAAAGTAAGAAACTTTAGCCGCCTCTTGGCGCTCCGTATGTTTAAATTTCTACTGTCGCCGTTAAGACACTGTCGTCATGGCTACGCTATTTCCTCTTATCTTCTCTTCGTTTATAATTATATGTTTCATGTATTTCATAAGAATATTATATTACACACACTTCTAATTATGCACAAATTCTAACAAACCCCTTGAAAACGTATCATCAATTTGTAAGTAAAATCTCCACCATAAAATCTGTGATATAGTATACGATAATTTCTGTGAGATTGATAAATAAATAAAGCAAATATTTTACTGAGAATACGTGACAAGACCTCTAAAAATTTATAGATCTCATCAATGCGGAAAGTTCCAAATTAATTGATGCTCGATCGAAGTGCATCTTTCAGTATTGTCGTATTAATCACAACCTGATATTGTGTGGAATAAAGAGGAATTAGAAGCATGAAATTCGAAGAGAAATCTTGTATCCTGCGCTACTGGCAATTAGTTGTTGTCGTCCGGCAAAGCGTGTAGAAGTACGAGACGAAACAGGAGATTAATAAGCGACAAGAAGACTCGGAGAATTTATTATCATCGTTAATCAGTAGCTCCTATATACCACACGCCACTAATTTCTCTCTTCCCAGCGCAGCGCAGACGACGTTTTCTTTTATTTTTCTCGTTTCGCTGCCCACGGGCTATTATTCGATGTTAAAAATCAAATAAAATTGAAAAAAAATTGGGTAAATCTGGTGACGGGCGAATACTGACAATTAAAAGAATGAAAACCTGTGTCTCGAATCATCAAACCTGTAAACGATTCACGTAGCAATTTTTAAATAAAATAAAGAGAAAATAACAAGACATAATAAGTAATTGATTAAAATGCTGTCAAAGAATTTAACTGTTATTGAAATAACTTATTACTTAATTTATGAAAATATGAAAAAGATTTATAAAAAATGCTCGATGCGCTTTTCTAAAAAGAAAAGGAAAGATAATGTATTACCTTCTATGCATGTATCATTAAAAGGATAACGAGTAAACATGCAACGTTATTATAATAATCGGATCACATTGACTATCTTAAAGACTTTAACAAAAATGCTCGTCGGCGCAAATAAAAACAGAATGCGCAAGAAAATGAAGATTATGTGATATGAAAAGAAGCTGAAGAAATAACTTCGATTTTTTTAGTAGTCCTCATTTCTTAATGCAACCCTTTCTTTCCATTTCAACGTGTTTGCCATTGGGAATGCAAGAAGCAATGTGGTATTAAGCAATTTCAAAGGAATTAAAGAATACGATGAGATACATTTTTTCTCATCAGCGACAACCTCATTATGCGACGGGGCAATTAGTTCCGGCCACAAAGTACGTGGAGAAAGAGGCAAAACCTTTGAGACGAGAGTACCAAAGTGAAGCTTAAAGGTTTATTATTAATGTCCGCTTTTCAATATAAACTGAGATTTCCGATTGTTCATTTCTCTTTTTATTCCCGATTGACAATGCGTTTTTGCATCAATACTCGGAGACAAACTATTGCTTTAAGAATCAAAGGGTTATGAGAAACGCACGAGTAAACAGCAAACTTTTACTGCAATAAACGGAATCGCGTTCTAAATCAATTCCTATTATTCCAGATAATAATAATATCGCTATTATTGTTGTTATTTTTTTCTCTCATTACGACTGTTAGTACGAATATATGTAATATTAATATGCTATTATAAATGCACGATATTTCTTAATATTTTTTGAATAAATAAGTCGCGAAGTCTGGTGTGGTATTATTAAAATTGTAAGAACACGCTTTCGTCGTGTCACGAGACCCTTCCGGCACACGGCACACTGTTACAAAAGGGCGAAAGCGAGAAATGAAACGCGCCACAGCAACGCGCTCTCTCGAAATTTATTGTCGTCGTCAGATATTTCCTTTGCCCGATTCTCATCCGGCCTGTTATCCCGCCTCTCTCGCTCGTCCAACGCTCCGTTGAATACGGAGAATAATTGAAATTAGACAGCAGCAATATGAAGAGACGCGGAGACGCGGACGAGTGATGTACCTTAATGAAATAAGGCTCTTCTAATCACAGCAGCTATATCGCGCTCTAACCCAATTAGCAACGCTCACGAGAAAAGACTTCGCAATACGAAAACGGAAATCACAAAAGCGGAAATTCGCCGCTGTCGCTAATCGTTAACGAGTCATATATTCAGAGATAAAATAGAAAAATTGATTACATTCAACTTTAATGTTATATATAATATTCTTTATTTTACTTGTATTGTGAATTTTTTATTCTCTTATCTTTTTGTTAACTGTGCGGTTTCAAGTATTTCAGCCATTATTGGATATACTAGGCACTGAGTTTCCGGAAGATACACGCTATCCTAATTATACTACCGCACTCGCTTTCCAACAGCGATAGATTAGACCCGCGCCCGCGCGGGGTAAAGCTCCCTTTTTCCAGATTGCACGCGAGCTAGTCGGCAAAAATAATTAGATCGAGCGCCAAAGCTTTAAATTAATTTTATCGTTTTAATGAGCTCACTTATGCAACCAGTTTCCTAACCACTCATAACTGCTCCGCGCGTAACGGCGGCAGCCGGCTCGACTTTTTTCCAATTAGTAACGGCAGAAAGCTTGATAAAGCCGGACAAGAATTCGATCGCCGCTGATCGCGAAGTGGCTCGCGATAATTGAGCTTTCCGAATTTCAGTCGAGAAGGTAGATCGAAGAAATGCTAACGAGTTCGATAATAAAATCAATTTTTTGAAAAACGCGTTTAGCGAAAGACTTTACGAATGTTTTTCCTTATATAAGAACGTTCTCTCGTCCTTATACTAGAGAAAATCGATTTTCTTAGGATTTTCTTGAAACTGTGAATATACGTTAATTTAGGTGTGTTTTATGCGTGGTATAAATTTCAGTATCTTTTCCGGTATAAAAAATAAAGATACTGAGCCTCAAAGTTTAAAAAAAATTTTTTTTATTTAAATTTTTTTAGTTTTGGCATTTTTTCCTTATAGAACTCGACGAGAGGAGCAACTTTGGTTCTCTTGGCCAACCTCGTATCTCTTATCGTTTGGCTTGGAAAACCTTTTCATTAGTAAAAGTTTAAACTTTGAGGCTTCGTATCTTTATTTTTTATACCGGAAGAGGTACTGAAATTTATACCACGCATAAAGCACAACTAAATTAACGTATATTCACAGTTTCAAGAAATTCCTAAGAAAATCGATTTTCTCTAGTATAAGGACGAGAGAACGTCCTTAAGATAGTCGTCTCGCTACGTGCTAGTCATGTGACTGTTTGTAGGTTTTCACGTTCAGAAATATATTTCAGGCAATTTTTGCTAAGGGAAAAATAATTTTATGAATTATGGTGTAAAATTTCATACGTGACAAAGTATGTTACTTTTTCCAAATTCTGTGATTTTTCTCATTTGACTCCGTTTTGATCAGCTGATCATGCGAGTCGTCGAGAAAAGTTACAAGTGAGGTTACATCTCCTTGTCGATTGAATTTTGACAATTACTGAGAAAGGGTTTCTAAATGCATGACAGGGGTGTCAATCACTATCCAATTCGGCTAAGAAAGACCCCATAACCTTCAACTACAGTAATTAGCCAGCGGCGTTTCCAAGTCTTCCCAACCTCACCTTGACCAAAAAATGTCTGCTCGATTACCGCATTTTCACTAAAATAAACTAAAAAATTAGCAGCGAAATCTCCGGTAAACTATATATTTTATGGTTGCATCGGATTCTTCGAAATCTAATGTACAAAAAGCAATGTTTTTTCTCACTTCATCTAATTGAAAAATGCGAAAATATGTGATTGAAACCGTGATAGAGCCTTCTTTTTCTGGCCGTCTGTATATGAAGTAATGCAAAATTTGTGATTTTCGAGATCGATTTTCTAGAGTAAATAGTCGGTAAAGAGCCACAGAAAAAAATCGACTGCAAAGCTGATCATATAATTTGATATAAAATCCGAAATCGAAAACTTTATCTAATACATGCCCTGACGAGACGACTACCTTAATCATAAATCTATATATATAAAGGAAGATGTCCTGACTCACTCACTCACTCACTCATCAACGCCCAGCCCAAACCCCTGAACCGAATTTTTACCAAAAGTATATGAAATAGGGGTAGAATTTTCCGGGGAGTGCCACTAAGAAGGGATTTTTAGAAATTCGAGCCCTAACAAGGTGAAAAGAAGTAAAACGTGTTTTCACGGATTCTTTAATATCGCTCAGCCTAAACCCCTGAACCGAATTTTTACCAAAAGTATATGAAATAGGGGTAGAATTTTCCGGGAAGTGCCACTATGTGTATAGTTTTTTGTTACCGATTTCCTGGAAACCGGTTTTTCTAATTTTTCGGGAAATAATTCACCGAATTTCAAAGAATTATATAGATCAAACAGGGGTAAAATTTTCCGGGGAGTGCTATAAAGTGTATAATTTTTCGTTACCGATCTTTTTGGAAACCAGTACGGAAATTTTTTCAATTTTTTGGGAATTTATTGACCGAATCATAAAGAAGTAGGAATAGAATTTTACGGGGAGCACCATGATGTGTATAGTTTTCGTTGCCGATCTTTTTGAAAACCGGTTTTTTTAATTTTTTAAATTTTTCGGGAAATAATTGATTAAATCTCAAAAAATTATACATGAAGAAGGAGTAGAATTTCTCGGGGAGTGCTATAAAATGTACTATTTTTTGTTACCGATCTTTTTGGAAACCGGTTCGAATGACCGAATCTCAAAGAATTGTACATAAAGTAATGGTTGAATTTCCCGGGGAGTGTTATAAAGTATATAATTTTTCATTACCGATCTTTTTGGAAGCAGGTATCAGAAGTTTGACGAATTTTTCGGAAAATAATTGATCGAATTTTAAAGAATTGTTTATAAAACAGGTAGAATTTCCCGGAGAGTGCTATAAATTGTATAGTTTTACGTTACCGATCTTTTTGGAAACCGATATCTTTTTAGAAATCGGTTACAAAATTTTTCCAATTTTTTAAAAAATAATTGAGTGAATCTCAAAGAATTTATACGACGGAATTGAACTTCAGTCGATAAAAAAGTAATATTTTTCAATTTATAACATTTTAGAGAGAGAGAGAGAGAGAGAGAGAGAGAGAGAAACTATTTGCGTATCTTATTACATATGTCCTCCGGGGCAAAACCCGGGGCAAAACCCGGGTAACCAGCTAGTAATCTATATATATAAAGGAAGATGTCCTGACTCACTCACTCACTCATCAAGTTACAGAATAAATCTAATTTCAAATTAAAAAGTTACTTTGTTTCAAACTCCAGGCATATTACAATAATTTTCATATATCTATAGTTTTCCAGAAAATAGTCACTCCCATTCTCAATTACGATACTCTGTAAATTTCCAACTGTAATCTGATTTATCTTCCAATATTAACAGTATAATATCTGCCAAAGCTCCAAGACGCTTTAGGACTTTAGGAATTATAAATTTGCTGACTAAATGAGCATTTAAATTTTTTAGGCCCGTAATTTTTTGCTCGTAAAAAACTTAAACTGTTTGTTACGTAAACACGTGCGCAAAGAAGAGTACATTGATTGTGCAAAATGTATACGCTTTCGTAATTACATTACCGAAACTCAATTATCCATTATTATATACGGGGCGCGATAGTTTGCGAGGCGCTGCATTTTTCAGGCAATACGCCAATACGAAGGAGATTTTGTTCAAATTGAACAATGACGCATGCCGAAATAATTGCACGCGAATTCATTCGATAACACATATCACTGCCTGCCGTAAGAACATTGCATTCGCGAACTTTCGCGCCCTAGTTACAATACACATAGCAAAACGTAATTCGATAAATTGCTTACTGGCACATATTCTAACAACAGCTGTTGACGATATTATGGATCGCTCTTTGGAAACACGGGAAGCGAAAATATGTCTGCTGCATTCGCTGGAGCGCCAAATGGCTCCGTGTTCACGATCGATTTCGCCAAAGTCGAAAATCAAGTAAGAAGGGGATTTGTCAGAGAGATAGTGCGATTGTCGAAAGCGCGGGATTTATTTCACTGTTTTCCGACCGATATAGTGCCAACCGATCGCCCTATCCCCCAACCGACACCGCGGCGCGCGGCGTTGCGCGTTCACGGCGGGTATCTCGAGAGTGGATTTCCTGTTTGCGGCATCGGCATCGCCGCGCCGCTCGAGAGGCTGGTTAAGGATTGACGCGACGGTGGAGAGGCTGCACAAACGAGTGCAGAAACTCCCTGCATCGATATTAAGCTCTTCCCGGTGCCGTTATTCCGCGCCGCGAGGCCGTCGACCTGCGAAATTTACGAGCCCGAAGCTCGCGTGTTGTGAAAATTCCGGGTGTGCATCTCATCGCGCCCGATAAGACAAAACGCGCTTCGGAGTTATTATTTTAACTTCGACGCTCTTCTGGCTCGCTGAAAGCATGGCACGTAATGGCGAAGATACAAAAGATCGACGAGACGACGGGGATCATTGTTGTCAAAATTATCGCTCATACTATTTAAATCTCATGGAAAATCAAGAGACACGGTAGTGTCTCGCGCCAAGTATACGCGGAGCGAGACCGACCGTGTCTCTTTTACGCGACGCGACGGGTTGCGAGTACCCGAGATGTTGAGATCTCGATAACGAGTGAACGGATCAAGTTCTAAGTAGGCTTGATCGATAGTTGGGGTAAAAATAAGGGGGGTATCTCCTATATAATTTTCCGCTACGTGCCCTACGAACGGAGATATTGCGACGCAAAGTCCAAATGTGAAAATTTTTTATTAAGATACGTCGTCTACTCATCATTATAACATACGTGTAACAAACAGATAACAGAGAAATGTCGCTTTCACTTTTTCGACACTGGCGGCGCAGGTATCGCCAGTTTCGATATCGCGCGCGTATTTCGAACGATCTAGTAGATAAATATTAAAGGTCGATAGACTTATCGGTCAGGAGGAAGATTTCTATTTAGCTAAATTAAGTAGATATATATATAATATATATTGATTCTTATGAATCAAGCTTGAATTCGATGTTTAGGTATCCCAGGTTGCCGATGACGAGGTACAGATAGTGCACTTCATAGTTTTCGGTGTCTACGTGTATTAATACCTTGAATTCGACGTCCACGTGTCCCAGGTTGCCGATGACGGGATCCAGATAGTGCGCTTCATAGTTTTCGGTGTCCAGGTGTAATCGTACGTTGAATTCGATGTCTAGGTGTCCCAGGTTGCCGATGACGAGGTCCACATAGTGCGCTCCGTAGTTTTTGGTGTTTACGTGTATTAATACCTTGAATTCGATGTCCACGTGTCCCAGGTTGCCGATGACGGGATTCAGATAGTGCGCTTCATAGTTTTCGGTGTCCAGGTGTAATAATACGTTGAATTCGATGTCTAGGTGGTCCAGGTTGCCGATGACGAGGTCCATATAGTGCGCTCCGTGGTTTTCGGTGTCTACGTGTATTAATACTTTGAATTCGATGTCCACGTGTCCCAGGTTGCCGATGACGGGATCCAGATAGTGCGCTTTATAGTTTTCGGTGTCCAGGTGTAATCGTACGTTGAATGCAATGTCTAGGTGTCCCAGGTTGCCGATGACGATGTCTAGATAGTGAGCTCCGTAGTTTTCGGTGTCCAGGTGTAATAATACGTTGAATGCGATGTCTAGGTGTCTCAGGTTGTCGACGACGATGTCTAGATAGTGAGCTCCGTAGTTTTCGGTGTCTACGTGTATTAATACATTGAATTCGATTTCTAGGTGTCCCAGGTTGCTGATGACGAGGTCCACATAGTGCGCTCCGTAGTTTTCGGTGTCTACGTGTATTAATACCTTGAATTCGATGTCCACGTGTCCCAGGTTGCTGATGACGAAGTCCACATAGTGCGCTTCGTAATTTTCGGTGTCCAGGTGTAATAATACGTTGAATTCGATGTCTACGTGTTCCAGATTGCCGATGACGAGGTCCACATAGTGCGCTCCGTAGTTTTCGGTGTCTACGTATATTAATACCTTGAAATTGATGTCTAGGTGTCCCAGGTTGCTGATGACGAGATCCAGATAACGCGCTCCGTAGTTTTTGGTGTCTAGGTGTAATAATACCTTGAATTCGATGTCTACGTGTTCCAGGTTGCCGATGACGAAGTCCACATAGTGCGCTTCGTAGTTTTTGGTGACTAGGTGTATTAATAACTTTAAATCCGAATGTAGGACACGTAGATATTAAATTTGAGGTATTAATACACGTAGACACTGAAAACTACGAAGCGCACTATGTGGATCTCGTCATCGGCAACGTGGGACACCTAGACATCGAATTCAACGTATTATTACACCTGGACACCAAAAACTATGGAGCGCACTATTTGTAACCCGTTATCGGCAACCTGGGATACCTAGACATCGAATTCAAACTTAATTTATAAGAATCGACTTAAAAATTTCCTAGCGGCAGAACTAAAATTATGTCATGACATAATAAAAATTCGTTGAATTAAAATTATGTCTAGACATAATAAAAACTGGACAAATTAAAATTATGTCTAGACATAATAAAAATTGGATGAATTAAAATTATGTCTTGACATAATAAAAATAGGATGCATTAAAATTATGTCTGACATAAAAATAATTCCGCATTTTTATTATGTGTATACACATAATTTTAATTCATACAATTTTTATTATGTGTACACATAATTTGTTTTTGAATGAATGTAAAACGTATTTGTTACAATATCTATCCATTGTTGAAAATCGATATGCGCGACAAAAGCTTTTGTATATCATTAATTATGTTATTATTTATTATATATATTTCTATCCATATATTTTCAGTATTATTATTGTTACATTAGAAAAATTATTAGCATTTAGGATACGAATCTTTTTCCGTTAGTTTATAAGTTTCATGATTAAAAAGATCATGTCGTATTATTAACATATACCTAAGATTTATAGAATCGTTATTAATTTTATTATATATTTTAATTGCGCGAATCTTAAATATGTTTTGTAAAAATTATGCATAATATTCCTATGCAAGGATACTTGTTTAATTATTTCTCCCTATTGCATTTAAGTATATAGAAAAATATACAATTTTTATGTGTTTGCACTTTATATTTAATGAGCAGGCAATTAAATATATATGATTCAATTTGCACTACGTTTACATGACACCGTTAATCGGGTTTTATAACATCGGTAGTTGTCAGGAAGACCAATCGTAATCATTCTTCAGAAGAATGGAATAGTTGTGATTGACTGGCCTAAGAACTACCGATGTTATAAAACCCGATCAACAGTGCCATGTAAACGTAGTTTATGTCTCTTTATAGACTCACATAATTATATACTTTTAAATCTTTTTCTTTTCTAAAATTCAATCAATTGAATAGCAAAAACTACGTTATCATATTATATATTTTTGGTACGTAGTGTGCAAATGTATTTTGAAATGAAGATTATATATTTTCTACTGAATTATTTACACACACGTGCGGTTTCAGAGAATCATTTTTCGCCAACTCAAATATGTTCCTACTCAACTGTCAAAATATGAAAGATAATTTTATCTAGTTGTAACATTCGCTTGAATTCCCGAAATAATTTTCAAGGATGTGAGTACGAATATATATATTGTATTATTTAATATTTATAATTAATAGAAAATTATAAACGATGCGTTATGTATGAGAAATTTGACAGAATTGCTTTTATCAAATAGAATTAATTTGCGATTAGTTGAAGGAAATAAAAGAATAAACAAATCAGGTAAGTTTGAGACACGTGTTACAGGTGTCCATCTGTAATTATCAAAAACATCGATACCTGTAAATATCGGTACATATACAATTGCGAACAACATTCAGTAAGACACGCGAATAAAAATAAATAAAAAATTTTACAGTTAACGACTTATTAACATTAATCATGCTATATTGCGATTACGTTTTATGTTGAAATTGAAAAATATATACAAGGTGTACAACTAAAAGGGTTACAGATTATTATTTTTAAAAAACTAAGCAAAATATTAAATTGTTGTTTTCTTTAGAAATAATAGTCCGTAACACTTTCAGCTTCATACCTTGTATATACTGTTTATAAGATTATAAGATATATTGTTTATAAGATTAAGACGCGTAACACACTACAAAAAGGCGTGATATCCGTACAAAAATATCTTTTTAAAAAAAGGTAAAAAAGGCGCCAAGTACACGCATAGTAGTGTATATGTATTATGTTGTTACCCCGTTATGTTGTTACCTCGAAAAAAACAAAGTGGTAGTATTATACCTCCAAATAGTTTTACCCTGTACATACTGTTTATAAAATGCGTAATACTGCAAAAAGGCGTGATATCCGTACAAAACTACTTTTTAAAAAAAAAGGTAAAAAAAGGCGCCAAGTACACGCATAGTAGTGTATATGTTGTTACCTCGAAAAAAGAGAAAGTGGTAGTATTATACCTCAAAAAAATATAAGTAACAAGTGGTAGACATAATCTTTATATCTCGAAAAATCTCGAAAAAATCTAAGCAGTAGTATCTTTATTTCCGAAAAATTATAACCCAAGTGATACACATCACAAAATTATGTTACCTTATCAAAAAAAAGAGTCGCACTTCAAGTGATCTATTACAATTACAAAAAAGAAATGATATTTCTTTAAATTACAGCGCCAATTACAGAGAAAACATATATATTGTTTCAAAAAATAATTGTTGCACTACCTACTTTGAAAAATCTTTACATTGTGTCAATTAGAAAAGAATTTATGATAACAATTTTATAAGATTAAAAAATTTTATTTAAATTTTACAAGGGAATACAAGGTATTTAAATACAAAGTTTACATGTGTATTTTTTAGTGGTCACAAAGAATTACACAGGTAACAGTACAAAATAAAAATATTAAAATATCCAACGAGGGATGTCTTTTATCGCAAAATATATACGGCTCATAGAGCTTTACAATCTGTACATACTGTTTGTAAGATAAAGATATACTGTTTCTAAGATGCGTAACACTACAAAATGCATGATATCAGTACAAAATTACCTTTTTCAAAAAGGTAAAAAAAAGGCGCCAAGTACACGCGTAGTTGTTACCTCGAAAAAAAACCAAATGGTAGTATCATTAATTTTAAATTTAAAAATATTTTAATAAAACCCAAATGGTACGTAATATATCTTTGTACCTCGAAAAAACCCAAAAGTGGGTAGGTAGTATCTTTATTTTCACAAAATTATATTACCTAACTTAACTCAAGTGACATGTATTTCAATAAAAGGGATGTGAAATCTTTATTTTCTTCTTCACAAAATTATATTACCTAACTTAACTCAAGTGACATGTATTTCAAAAAAAGATGTGAAATCTTTAAATTAAATTGCGCCAATTGTAAAAAAAATATGTATATTGCTTTGAAAGATAATTGTTATGCAACTATACTTTAAAGAAATAAAACCCAAGTGGTATCTTCGTATTTCTATTCAAGGGTCTTCCTATTCTAAACCAAGTGATAATAGCTTCTTAATTCTCTTTAACAAATTTTTAATATTACAAAGAATCATTTTAATTACAAAGAATTAAAGAAGTAACGGACAAAATAAAAATATTTAAAACAAAATAAATAAATTTTTTTGTAAAAAAACTTGGCGCTGCATTTTTACTCCTGTCGCATTCTTCTCTAAATTATGTTTATTGTTTTTTATTTAATCAAAAATCTCAGTACTAATGTTTAAATTTTAATGTTTAAATTTCAAAGTCTAGCAGCGCCAAGTTTTTTTACAAAAAAATTTATTTATTTTGTTTTAAATATTTTTATTTTGTCCGTTACTTCTTTAATTCTTTGTAATTAAAATGATTCTTTGTAATATTAAAAATTTGTTAAAGAGAATTAAGAAGCTATTATCACTTGGTTTAGAATAGGAAGACCCTTGAATAGAAATACGAAGATACCACTTGGGTTTTATTTCTTTAAAGTATAGTTGCATAACAATTATCTTTCAAAGCAATATACATATTTTTTTTACAATTGGCGCAATTTAATTTAAAGATTTCACATCTTTTTTTGAAATACATGTCACTTGAGTTAAGTTAGGTAATATAATTTTGTGAAGAAGAAAATAAAGATTTCACATCCCTTTTATTGAAATACATGTCACTTGAGTTAAGTTAGGTAATATAATTTTGTGAAAATAAAGATACTACCTACCCACTTTTGGGTTTTTTCGAGGTACAAAGATATATTACGTACCATTTGGGTTTTATTAAAATATTTTTAAATTTAAAATTAATGATACTATTAATTCTCAACGTGATGAAATGTTCTCTACATTTATAATTTCTTATTTGCAATTGAAATATATTTTTAATATCTTTATCAAGATATATATTACAAAATACGAAAAACTAAAACTTTGCAAAATTGTTAATAATCCCTTTCGCAACAAAAAATTAAATATTTTAAATCTTTCTATTATACATGCATATTTATGCTTCCTCATTAGTTATTTTTGAAGAACGTAGTTCTCTATATAATTACGTGATTTAAAAGAACGAAATTTATCGCGTAATATAGGACGGGAAAAAAATAGGAGTTCTATTGGCGTTTTAACGCGTTACGCCTCGTTATGCACAGTGTTGCAAGTATGTTGCAAGCTCTCCCGGTAATTAAGTTAGTCGGCGTCGTCGGGGAGGGAAGCTCAAGCATTAATCTCCGTGTAAGTTAATACCGCGATCGCGTTTACCGCGCGGAGCATGCGTTGGAGAGGGTCGCTGCTCCCGAATCGGAGAAACAGACTGGCTGGCACACAAAAATAATGTCGGTCGTTACAAACGGCTACAAGCGGGGCTGCCTTGTACTGCAAGCGAAACTACTATTTACACGGTCGTATACCGATTATAGCGTCCGTTTTAAGCAATTATCGTTACGGGTCGTCCAATGTTGGATCCGGCGTTCCTTGCGTCGCGTCGTAAGGAACTTTTTTATTGTCCCAATAAAGCAAGAGTATTTTGTACCTACACGGTAACAAGTAGTTGGTACAGAGATTGCGCGAAATATCAAATTTATTAAAAAAAAAAAAACATGAAAGATTCAATAAATCTAAAGTAATCCTTACAGTGGACATATGGCATTTGTTGAACTTTAAAATAGTTACTGTATATATTACATTTAGTTGACTGTAGTGTTTGGTTCTTGTAAGTATAGTATTAAGAGTTTATCATAACATAATTAAACGAAGAAACTTGCTGCTACATTTCTAAATACGGCATGCAAGAGCAAATTTCTGTGCGGAATATATAATGTGCATAAATATTTCTGTCAGAAGCTATATAATCAGCAAGGCAAGCAATCAAAGCACAGTTTCCTTTTAGTCTTACAATATGTAATTAATATAATATTAAAAATTGGTGTTATTTATTCTTATAATCTTGAAAAATGTTATTCAATATCAGTCTGGATCTGTTAAAAATAAAAAACTTCTTTATTCGCAATTCGGTCTCTCTCTCTCTCTCTCTCTCTCTCTCTCTCTCTCTCTCTCTCTCTCTCTCTCTCTCTCTCTCTCTCTCTCTCTCTCTCTCTCTCTCTCTCTCTCTCTCTCTCTCTCTCTCTCTCTCTCTCTCTCTCTCTCTCTCTCTCTCTCTCTCTCTCTCTCTCTCTCTCTCTCTCTCTCTCTCTCTCTCTCGTAAGTATTGGTTGTGTCACGCTGTGTTCTTGCTCCGTATTCTTTCAACTGCATTTCTGCCGTAAGCTGCCTTCGGGCTGTTTTGTTCTAGGCTTGAGCGTGTTTTTTGCTGCTCGTTAAGACTGACATTAAGTCTTTCTTTCCGTGCAGCCTGATAGCCCGATATTTTCGTGGAAAAATTATACTATTTCTAACCTCAAACTGGCTGAACTCGGGTCTGGCAGGAATCTGCTTTACTGCGCATGCTCCTGGTTTCTGCTTCTCTGGTCTTTTCTCTGCGCCTCGCTACGCTATCTCCGTGCCTGACACCTGTGCATGTTGACATCTGTGGCGATCTGGACCATCTGGATGTACTGATTTGTGCACGATCTAACTCGGCAATCGATAGTGAGTGCTGTATAACTCAGCTGTCAACTATGCCTTTCACGCCTATGGATACGCATTGTTCTGCGGATCACCGGGGCTCTGCCCCGCGGGGTGCGGTGGGCGTCGCCTCTCCTGGTGTTCAATCGCAGTCTACCGAGGCGTTGCTTCAGTTGATTTTGACGAGGATCGAGGAATCGGACAGAAGATTTGCTGCCAGGCTGGACGAATTAGACAAAAACTATACTGCCGTATTCGAGATGTTCACATCTTTTATCAATCGTCAGGAGGCACTAAATGCGGATTTTGCGCGTAAACTGAATCGAATGCCAGATGCTCTAAAAATCGTCGAGAGCTTTAGTGAAAGAATTGCGGTGCTGGAGGCTCGGAGCGTACGGCTGCTGAGCCCTCAACCGGTTGATCGCGAGTCGTCTGCCGCATCGCGGGTCTCTGGAGCGTCTGACATTATTATCTCAGGTATTCCAAGTTCTTTTACTCATACGTCCGGTGAGGTGGCAGAGAGCGTTTTTAAGGCGCTCGGTACCCCTCAGCTGGTCTCTGACGTTCTTGATACCCGTGATGTGGTGATGCGTAATGCGCCGGTGACGGGCGATGAAGCGACGGGTTCTGTCTCGGCTACTGATCTTCGAGTTGACGCAACTAGTCGCAAAAAGTCAGTGATTGTGGCACTCAAGTCGCGTGAGATTCGGGATTATATTCTTAAAGTAATGCGTGGCAGACGCCGGCTAACGGTAGACGATGTTTTCTCGAAGAATTTCCCGGGCAACATTTTTGTAAACGAGCTACTTCCGACCGATACTTACAAGCTGTTACGTCGAACTAGAATCAAGGCAAAACAGTCTTCATTTAAGCATGTGTGGAGCAGGAACGGTCAGATCTTTGTCCGCAGGGATCATGGTCAGCCTCCTATACCGATAACTTCGGAGGCTGATTTGACTGAGCTCCTGTGACCTATTACTCACATATTTTCGATGATCTCGTTATTCTTGTCATTCGTGACGGCACATGCAAGCCTTTCTTTTCACTACTATACAAAACATCAAGTTAATGATTATAATACTACGATAAGCTTTTTCACTTAATGTTTAACTTGGTAATCGCCTCAGGCTTAAGAATGTTCTACACAGTTCTAGTTCATGTGGTTACACTATTCATGTTCTTTTGTTTCGAGAGAGCACAACGACGGAATTTTCGTCGATACATGATTCTTCAACAGTACTTCAGTTAATTTATATTTGTCCAATAAACTCTGCGTATGTGATGTAACATAATCATAATGAATATGTATGTTTAAGCACGTTTCATTCGACTTATTTAGTTTTATACTATGTAAGGAAGCATTAATTAGGAATGGAAATAATATTATTATTCTTTCGCGATATCAAACGTTATTATTTTCATTGTTTCCATTTTTGCTTGCTGCTTTGCTGGTAGCTATCACACTGCGTCTTGTATCTTTCTTAGTTTCTAACTCATATCAACTTCTGTCGGATCTTTTATATTTTGCTGTTGTTTACATCACGTGTATCATCCTATTATTATTATTGTATTATCCTATTATATCATTCATTACTTGCCTAAAGTCTTGACTATGGCATAATAAATATCAATCAATCAATCAATCTCTCTCTCTCTCTCTCTCTCTCTCTCTCTCTCTCTCTCTCTCTCTCTCTCTCTCTCTCTCTCTCTCTCTCTCTCTCTCTCTCTCTCTCTCTCTCTCTCCCTCTCTCTCTCTCTCCCTCGCTATTTCTATATACCGACAATAAATAAAAACCGCGAAACCGTCCGCACCCAGATTTCGCGGACGGCGCGGCTGGCGTACTTACGATCGCCGAAGCGACTGCACGCGACGATCGCGTCGATTTAATGGACGTTGCCGATAACTGAAAGCGCCTTTCTATCTTTGCATTTTGCGCGCCGCGCTCGAGTGAACAAACGGCGATGCGACGCGGTGAAAATATGCGCCAAGAAGCCTCCGCGTGGATTTCACCGCCGAGTGATCTATATGGGGTCGTGTGTACCGGTCGGAGATTTATCGCGAGGAAAATTAAAGCGGTGCAATTTTGCGGCCCCGCCGCGCCGCGCGTGTTCCTCATACGCACTGAAAAACGAGCCGTCGCGACGCGTCGGTACTTTTATACCTCGCAAAACACGATGCACTTTGCTACAAAGATATAACAACTCGTACAATAATAAGAGCATCCTATATAGGTATGAGCTCGCGAGCTTTTCTCAACGATACTACAAAAATTCGATAGTATTGGTTCTCGAATATCCTCGTTCGCCGCAACACCCGATACAGCTCCGTTTTATCGCGAGTATCTTGATCGGCATGTCCATCGCAAGTTTGGACCAGACAATCGGAAAAATCGCACGATCATTTCACTCTACCTCTGCGAGGAGATAGAAAAGGGAAAGCGCGCAAGGCTAAATGCACGTCTCTTTCCGCGAGATGTACTAGAATCTCCGACCGTTAAATGGAAGCAGCAGCCTCAATTATTTCCTCGTTTTCTTATTTTATTTGTTCTTATTCCTCACTTCCAGATTCTCCATTTTAACGCCGTCTCTCACTCACTTTCTCGTTCTCGTTCACATCACGATGAAACTTAAGTAATTGATAGTTCCGCAAACTAATCGTTTTGTCAAATTACATCCCATTCTTGAGATATAAAGTAATTAATTTTATCGCGCATAAATCTCGCGTTCAGACTCGCGGTTAGACGGTATGCAAAAATATTTTCTAAATTATATTTAAAATACGAAGATAGACGAGACAAAACTCGGAAAACATTTAAATTTTGCACATTATTTAAATGTGTATAGCATAAATTTATAATTAACCTTATTTTTTAATTCAGACCTTTTTTAAATAGCAATGATATTATGCACAGTAAAAATTTCATATTTGTGAGGATTTTGTAAAACTGTTGTGGAAATAATTATTATGCACAGTAGAAATTTCATCTTCGTGGAGGTTTTGCAAAATTATCAAAATAATATAGAGAGATTAAGAGATCAGATGATAAAAATGAAAACGTTTAATAAAAACGTTTCTTTGTTTATTTTATTTAAAAATAAAAATTCTACAATTAAAAAATGTTTGATTATTTAAATTAAAGTGTTAAAAATCACCTCTGCCTTTATCCTATATTTTTGTTAATTTCTATGAATAAGTTGAAACCTAGGTATATGAAAAATGATGCCATGGTAAATATCAAGTCGCTAATAGAAGTACGAAAAATGCGAGTAAAAAATGTGCTAATGTAAAGCTTTCTACTATATTCTCCCATTATTCCACCCCATTTCATTTCTTACGCCTATTCTCCTTATTCATATAAAGTTGCCCTTCCTCTCTCCTTTCCGGGCATTTCCTCTCAATATGCCATACCTATACTTCTGTAAGACGCAGCCTGTTCACTCTCCTAACTAATTTCTTATAAATGGTTTTCGCTCGAACGACTCCAGCCAATTAAGACGCCTTTTGTCTTAAGAGGGAGCAACTCTCGAAGTCGAATAAGGGCGGATTCGTGGATATTGTGGGGAAAGTACAAGTGTATATATCGTCGTCTATGTATAGCACTTAATTATCATTGTATATTAGCATATATGTATAGCACTGTTCATGTATAGCCGGTATCTAGAAACTAATATAATGATAAGTCGTAACAGATATTCATGGGTTTGTTAAATCTATAACGATTCTATACATTTTAGTGTTTTTAATTAACATTTATTAAAAAATTGCAATCACCTAATTCAACCGCACTACGAATAAATTTCTATATTTAAAGTTTTAACCTATATATGATAATATTTTCTATTACATTGCAATCGAATTGGTAAAAATAAAATAAATTGTCAAAAATTATTCATCGTCGTAATTCAGTAGATATTTACGAATAAAAGAGTATTTTAAATAAGTACTTCAAAAATAAGAACTTTACTCGTTTGTGTTTCCGCGCTCTAAAAATTTCAAAATTTTCTTAAGTTTCAACACATACACTGGATGTCCGCCAAACTCTCTTCCTCTCCGTGGCACAAAGTTTTTACCGTTATACCGATACTACCTCGCTGCATCTCAAGGTATCTACAGTATTGTTATTGCTGGGGTAAGATCATTCTCGAAGGTTTGCCTGGAAAAATTGCTATACGCGCGCTCGTTAACGACCGCGCCACGTCAAGTTTATGGCGAGGCGCATTCTCTGGACGTCGAAAACCATCCCGTTCTCTCTCCCCGTGCCATCCGAGCGGATGGGACGCGGATAGGTATCTCATTTCTACGATGATAGCGAGAGGCCGGTCGCCGCGTCGCGCCGGCGGCGTAACTTTAATTCCGTGGAATAATACTCGAAGGGACAAATTGGATTTTTCCTCTCTTCGCTCTTTTTTAATAAGCCTTATTTCGCCTCCAGCGCGTGCAAGGAATATCCACCGAAAGTCCGAGGTTTCACAAGGCCTCGTCGTCTCGTTTCGGACGACTCTCGTGCGTCGTATATAAGAATTCGGAGATATGAGATACTTTTTATTCCCACCGACATTTAATTTTCCCTCACTCGTTTCTCGCGTTTGATATTCCCATCTCTAATCCCGACCGCTCGGCCGTTATACGGTTTATTTTAAACATATAACTTTTCGCAAATGTATATATATGTCACAGATTGTCTTTGAAAGAAAAACATTTTAGGCCATGTTCAAAACATTCGTAAAAGAAATTTGTAATATTGTAATCGTAATCCATAAATATTGTTGCACTCGCGCTGAGTTCGCAGCTTCGCCCGGTATTTTCCGCCGCGGAGCGTCTTTAGCAACGGGCGTTGCTATGCGTTGTTGATACAGCCCGGCTTTCAGATTTCCTCCGGACTGAAACTCGAGCGAACGTTTCGGTTCTCGTTCTATGATTGTAACATTCGCAATAAACTATCCTTTCGTTCCTAAAACCTGTGTTCCCTTATTCCGCGGTACGCGAGTTAACGCGCGACCGAGTGCGGGAGTGCCTAGGGAGCGTGCGAAAGTCGCCAAAGTGTGTTTGACAAAAGAGTTTGTGTTAGACACTGACGCTTCTAACATCGGGGTTGGTGCGGTGTTATCCCAGAGGCAAGAAGGGTTAGAAAAGGTTATCGCGTACTTCAGCCGTGTGTTGAGTAAAACGGAAAGAAATTATTGTGTTACTCGTCGTGAGTTGTTAGCGATAGTCGACTCGGTTAAATCTTTTCGACATTACCTTTTGGGGCGTAAATTTGTCATCCGTTCGGACCACGCTTCCCTTAAATGGCTTATGTCCTTCAAGGACTTAGAGGGACAATTAGCTCGCTGGTTGGAGAGACTCCAACAATATAATTTTGAGATAATTTATCGTAAAGGTCTTTCGCATGGAAACGCCGATGGATTATCCAGGCGTCAGTGCGAGATTGACGGCTGTGCGTTTTGTGCTAGAGTAGAGGAGAGGAACCCAGTTGAATCGGAGAAAACGGTCGCGCGAATAATCTTGCTGGGAGAAACTTTGGATGAATGGAAAAAAGACCAGCTAGAGGATCAAAATATCGTGGCTGTTTACCGAGGCAAAGAAACGGGGGTACGGCCGTCACGATCTGAGATTTCGACAGGAGACGTTTCCGCTCAAATTTACCTTTCCTATTGGGACGCTATCGTCTTGAGGAATGAAGTTCTTTATAAGATATGGGAGGCTCCTAGTCTTAAGTCCAGGATTCATCAACTCATTGTTCCACAAAAACGAATTAAACAGATTTTAGAGGAGGCACACGATTCTTTTTCGGGGGGACATTTTGGAGTTAACAAGACCCTTGAAAAAATTCGTAAGCGATTTTATTGGGCCACTTGTAAAAGAGATGTAGAAGATTGGTGTAGATCTTGTGAGATCTGCGTTTCGAAAAGGGAACCGTCGGGAAAAGGAAAGTCCCCGTTGCAAATCTATAATGTCAGGTTCCCTTTTGAAAGGGTCCAGATGGACATACTCGGTCCTCTTCCATTGACCAAGTCTGGAAATAGGTATCTGTTGGTCATTGTGGACTGTTTTACTAAGTGGATTGAGGCTTTTCCCTTGAGAAATATGAGAGCAAGGATAATAGCTGAGACTTTTGTTAATCAGTTTATTTCTAGATATGGAGTCCCCTCGGAAGTTCATACGGATCAGGGGAGGAATTTTGAATCGAGACTTTTCATAGGAGTGATGGGACTTCTCGGAATTAAAAAAACTAGGACTACCCCGTTGCATCCGCAGTCTGATGGGCAGGTGGAGAGACAACACCAAACGATTACCAATTACTTAGCCATCTCCAAAGATCAAAGAGATTGGGACAAGTGGATTCCCTTATTCCTTTTGGCTTATAGATCTTCAAAACATGAGACCACGGGCGTGACTCCTGCGGAGATGTATTGTGCCCGGAATCTTAAGTTGCTCTTAGATTTATTACAAGGCAGTCCTCCGGGACTTCGGGAGGAGAGCCCTAGGTCAGAGGGCGATTTTATCAAAAGACTGAGGGAAAAATTGGAGGGGATTCATTCGGTAGTCAGAGATAGGTTAGAAATTAGATCTTCTAGGGTAAAAAACTGGTATGATCGTGGAGCCAGGAAGGACCTTTTTCGAGAAAATCAGAAAGTTTGGTTTTATAATCCTCGAAGAGAAAAGGGGAAGGCCCCGAAATTACAAAGTAATTGGGAAGGCCCTTTTCTAATTGTAAGAAAATTAAGTGATGTAGTATTTTGTATTCGAAAATTCCCCAGGCATAGAAAGAAGGTAGTACATGCGGATAGGTTAGCCCCTTTTTATGAGAGAACAGTAGGAAGTAGTTAAAGAAATCGGAACCCGATTTATCGTTAAAAAGTTTTTCTTTGAAGTTGATATATGTTACTGCGTGTATTGTTTTTTTTTGTGTTTAAGGGAGAATCTTTGTTTCTTCATTGGAAGATCTTGAAGGACACGGAGTGGACTCTTCATTATTATCTTGGGACCACGGTTTAAAGAAGACTGCCTCTCCCTCGGTTTTTGCAATTGAGGTTTTTCCGAGGGACTTGGGCGAATGCCGAGGCAGGGACTAGGGGAGTCCTGATTCGAATTGTTATTTCGGTCAGAGACGATGGGTCCTCAAAAAGTTATTTCCTCCCCCCTTGTCCGAAGACTTTCGTGAGACGACGTCTGCGGTGGAAGGAGAATGCGGTGAGGAGAACTGCGTCAAGGAGGAATTTTAATGGAGTTCCAGTAAAGCCGAGAAGGAAGAGAGCCTTCTGTAACGGCGAGGAACGGAAGAAGGACGGAAAGTTCTTGTTGGCAGGTTGGGCCCAATGAAGGCGAAGCCCGACATCTTGAAGCAACAGCTCGGGATAGGGCGAGGAACGCTTCAGAGCCCTGAAGCCTGCAAAGAAAGTGGAACCTCCTGGAGACTGCCCTTCCGGATTGTCGGGACGACAATCTGAAGAACGGGGGGGCAGTGTTGCACTCGCGCTGAGTTCGCAGCTTCGCCCGGTATTTTCCGCCGCGGAGCGTCTTTAGCAACGGGCGTTGCTATGCGTTGTTGATACAGCCCGGCTTTCAGATTTCCTCCGGACTGAAACTCGAGCGAACGTTTCGGTTCTCGTTCTATGATTGTAACATTCGCAATAAACTATCCTTTCGTTCCTAAAACCAGTGTTCCCTTATTCCGCGGTACGCGAGTTAACGCGCGACCGAGTGCGGGAGTGCCTAGGGAGCGTGCGAAAGTCGCCGAAGTGTAACAATATTTATCTCTTAAAAAAATAACCTAAAAATTTAGCTTTTTATTATAAATATAAATTAGCTTTTATAATAAATAATCTCAAGGCGCGCGCACGTAAATTTTGAATCATCTTCCCCATCAACAGTTAAAGCCGGCATTTGTTCCTTTTACATAAAACTTGTTCAATCAATATGTTACCCGAGTAACAATCTGAATAACAAAGCCCGTGACGCTGCGTATAATTATTCGCCGACGTGTCTCATACCGATTTATTTTATCTCTCGCAAAAAAAAGCATATCGCGACGCAGTCTTCCGTCGCTGTCCCCGTAGGCTCGACGAGGCAACTCAAACGTGAAGTATGAATCGGGGTACGCGCGACGGAGAAGAGGGTCCTCTCTTGAATTTTAATGACCGCGGCTACGTCGGCCCGCGACATCGGTTCCTCTCTCGCAACTCGCTCGTTTCCACGGCAAACAAGGCGCGCCCGATGTATTCATGAGGAATAAAGTTTTTGTCGCAGTCCGCGAGAAAAGAAACTTTCCGAATCGTCTCGCCGAAGAAACGAGAGTCGACCCTTGGTCTTCCCTTCCGACCCTCGACCCCTTCCTTTCTCCTATTTCTTCTTCCGCCCTTTACGTATGCACATGATCCTGCGAGTGCATCGTGCATCCACTATGTGCTCGCTCTCGCGCGCGAGTTATGCAACTATTCGACCGCGCCTCGCGTGTTCGCGACTGGCGGCTGCAGGAAGCCGACTGGCGACATTCTACGTCGTCCTCCCTTCCGTCGCGTCAACTTTTGTTGCCCTGAATCTTATTCCTGTTTCCTCTCGCTAACTCTTACCAATTTTTCGTACGTTTACGACTAGACTGGCAAGGCTATATCGCGTTGGCGCGGCTACAGCGGATCGAAACGGACGGAAGGGGGAAGCCGAGTCAGTCAAAAGTTTGTAGGTACTTCCTGAACTATCCGGCTGTAAAGACTGCATGCATGCAGTATGAACGCATATGCGTGTGTGGGTGGGTATATGTACGCCACGATCCGGAAGTTCAAAGAGCCTCGGAATGCGCATTGCATGTCGCGCCAACCGAAAGTTCTCTCCTTTCTGTCTGCCGCGGGCGCGGCGCTTCATTCTCAGACGAACCTACCTAGTTTAGTTTGTTAACAAATTCTTCTATACTTATGACATAAATTTTCGTTTAATTTTGATTTGGTATCTTTATTACATTTAAAGAGTTATCTCTTATTACAATTTATATAGGGCGACGCTTTCATCCCCTGGAATTTGTCGATAAGATGATTAGATCGACGTACGCACTACAAAAATGGAATGATAAATAAAAGCATTGTCCGAATCACTGGAAGATCCTAGGGAAGGTTTTGGGGTTAAAATCCCTCAAATAAAAGCAAAACTAGTATTGTTGGAGCTGTTAAAAAAATCTAGAAAAAAAACGAAAAAAATACAAAAAATTTTTAAAAAAGTAAAAATAGAATCAGAAGTTTTACCACATCTTCGTCGTTGATCCTGAAATAAAAGCTAAGCGTGATACTAAAAAAATATATCAAACTAAATAATTTTGTCGAAACCCTCTCCCCATCTCCCCTTTTTCAACGTCAGAATCCGTTAGTAATCCGAGAATAAATGATTATAATATATTCTTAAATATACTCTCAAGGAGTAACATAAATTCGAAAAAAGCTTTTTTTAAAAAATATCTTATGTACAAAATATTTAGTATTCAGTAATTAATTAACGATATATTGGGGATCAAAATCTTAGGGAACATATGCAATCCTATAGATTTACTTTTGATCGAACTTATGGATATATCCTTTTCGATTTATTGCACTGAGAGAAAAAGTGTTTAGTATTTGCGACTATAATTGCATAGTAAAATAATTATGGTTGAGATTTTTATTGCTATAATATTAGTAAAAGAAATCTAATATCCCTAGATCTTTCAATTATGGTCATGTTTATCATATTTATAGTACGACTGACTATACATAAATTGCAGGTTACAGTATAAAATGTTATAGTTGAATGAATACATGTTAACATGTTAGTTAAAGCTATATGACTACAATAATGTATAGTATTGAGTCATCAGCATATAATTCGCATTGTTAAAATAACTATAAAAATGTATAGTTAGCACCGAAAATAACTAAAAATTATAGTGAAATTGTGGTAACTGCAACTATTTTTTCTCTTACTTAGTGTGATAATAGTTATTGCAAAAGATGACGATCACTCGGAATAGGTAGAAAATTAATTGAGAACGGACGCGCTATATTAAGGAACGAAGTTACAACTTGACGTATAGCAGCAAAGGGCCACGTCTCTAATATCGTTAACGTTGGAGAAGTTGGCGTCGATGGCGATCACCCGTGGGAGCTCGACTCGCCTGCACGGCGATAGCTATAAGAGTCGGGGAGAAAGAGAGGGAAAGAGAGAGAGAGAGAGAGAGAGAGAGAGAGAGAGAGAGTCTGTGTTTTGTTAACCTGATAAACAGCCAGCTGCAAAAGCCGCGGAATGTATGAACAGTGTACGAATGGGGAAACGGAAAGCGATGCTGCCTGAATCCCCCCCGTTTGTAAGTAATCTGGCGGTTGTATCTCGGCAACCGATTGAAAAAGCGCGCGGGAACTGTATCGTATACATAGGTATATCGAAGCCGTATTGGTTCGCTGAAACGAGCCTAGAAATTACAAGCAGCTTCCCGACTCCTCGCTGTCGGAAGGAAATTTATAAAGCGCCCGATCCCGCGGTATTTCGCGATTTTTCCCCCTCGCCAGGGCGAATTCTTCGCAAGCTCGCGAATCGCGTTGAACTGCGCTTTAGCATATGGCAGTTCCATGCACACGTTCCATGCTGTGTATCAACCTTTCTTTTTATGATATTTTGTTCGTACAAATACAGCGAACACACACCGAGTAAATTCGATCATCGTAATGCGTACAACCTGTTTCATATTACACCCTTAATAGATATCTGCAGAATTCAATAATGTTCCCGAACATCTCCCAGACCTCTCGTAGGAACCCGAACCCCTCGCATTTGCGTACCACGCGGTTATATTATTATAATTTTTTCCCATATTTTCCAGGAAAGAAGGTAATCGTCGAGGAAATTATTTTATGTTCAGACTTTAACGGAAATTGAAACCGGTATCTTACTTTGCTAAGAACAAAAACTGCTCTCTAGATTTTTCTGTCGTCGTAAAAATAATAAATGTATGTTTTAAATTTTCTTTAACATACTGAAAGCTGAGTTAAACAATTATTATCAAATTATCATCATCTCCTACATAATATAAGACCAGTTTTAAACAATATCCTTACTGTTATCGACTCAACATTAGTATTGTAGGTCGCCCTGATACAACGACCGTTATCTATCAGAACTCACCAATGAAATACATTAGTCGAATTGTTGATTCTCACAATGATCTGTTGCACGCTATGGAGTTTTCCAAGTAAGCGACATCCGATTAATCAGCTAGGCTAGGCGATCAATTAACACGCGTGGCGCGCAATAAAGGGGGGGCCCGGTGAAAAGTGAACCGTGATAATCGTGCGGCGAAACCGCCGAGTTTACAGTGTGTGTCACAGCTAATAATGACACGCGGACGAAGAGACGACAGGAAGAGAGAAAGAGAGAGAGACGACAAGGGATGGAAGAAGGAGGAAAGGGGGAGAGAACCGGAATACGAAACGTAGGGAGAAACAATAACGGACGGGGGCTCGCCGCGCGCGAGCCGCGAATTTCACAATGGTCCGCATTACCGCGCGCACGCCAAGAATATGATCGAACCGGGGGAATGGCGTGTGCACAAGCAGCACACGGGAGTGATATTCGGGATGTCTCTGTCAATAATGGTATTGCGCGCGCATTATGGCGCAGGTTTATTCCCGACAAGCTCACGCTGTCATTGTGAGGCGCGCAGCGAGAGAAGCCGAAAATACGTCCGCCGCGCCGCGCGACGGAGACGGAGTAACGCCGGCTACGGGGTTAGCCCAATAGCGATTATTAGCTAACCGGAACACAATCTCGACGATCGACATTTATCATTCATCGATCAAACAACGGAACGCGCGCGCGCATCCACACACACACCCGCTATGTCCCGTGGCGCAATCGCCCCTCGATTAAGGGACCTATAGATCGCCGAGGCTCGATCTTTGTTGGTTATAGGATATCTTGTTGCTGTATTATCGCCCGAGAAGGGATTGACTGGTATAATTTCCACCAGTTCAGGCTCACATCACGTGAAAACGATATTCGTCTGTTCGTGATAATGGCAAGACCGCTCTACTGGTACGAAGAGATAACAACTTCCCGAATTTAACCCTTTTTAAATCTCATAGAGCGATTTTGCCACTAATATATTAGAGTGATTGCGATAATCACTCCAAAAGAAAGGATTGTCACTCCAATTTGAGTAAATGCGAACACTCATAAGGTAGGAGTGAATTTCTCACTCAAATTAGAGCGGCTACTCCACGGAGTGATACGATCTCGACACTATAGTGAATCATGATTCACTAAAGATCGACTGACAAATAACTCTAACAAAGTGAAATTGTAGAGCAGTAACACAATTCACTCCCATAGATACTAATCTATTCGAAAAGAGTGCTTTTTTACTCAAATAGAGTGCGATTTCACTCCAACTTATAGGAGCACAATTTTATTCTTTCTTAGAGCGAATCACTCGAAGTGCACAGGCTCAATTTTCACTTTTCGTTACACTTGCATTTCACTAGTTTTGAGTAACATTTCACTCTTCGACTTTTGGGGAGTACGAAAACTGAATCTGTGCGAATACACTGGGTGTTCGGCGTATCGTCTTGTATATAGAGTAGTCGTTAGTATAATCACTTTATGTTTATGTAGTTGTATATAATTCATACTTAGTTGCATAAGTCATTTATATTTCTCGCGCGAAACGTCGCGGCGGATCGCGAGCAGTCAAATCATGCGACTCACCTGTCGGTGCTGCCATCGCCCATCCGCCGACGGCATCCACCCCCCCCCCACCCCAGAAAGGGAACAACTACTCGCCAGCAACGACATGTTCCAGGACCGCGAGGGCGAGGACAATTCATTGTCAGTCAAGCCGGCGTACGGCAAACATACATTTTGGCCAAAGCCGTCTTACGGCCTACTCATCGTCAAGCTGCCGTGCGGCACATTCGCTCATCGTCACGACGTCTCGGGGTGCACACGCTATACGTGCACACTCGAACATCCGGGAGGCCACATAGAGCTCGTTCTCCGGAAGTGCGATCGCCTTCTCTGCCTGCCTTGCCTGCTGCCTTTGCTTGCTTTGCTACCTTTGCCTGCTTTGCCGCCTTGCTTGCTACCTTTGCTTGCCTTGCTGCCTTTGCCTGCGCTTGCTGCACGTGCTGCCCACGAGCTTGCTAGAGAGACGAATTCTCCAGGAGACGACGGCCTCCCGAACGGTGAGTCGCATTTGCTTAATTACGTTAATTCGCTTTGGGGAGACGATACACACCTCCCCTGGTCCTTCGAGTCACGTAGTTCGCAAAAATCGCAAATCTTGCCTCCGGGGCGAAACTATCCCCGTTCACTGTGGGTTAGACTAAAAAACCGAGAATAGAGTTTTATGAGAGTAACGTTCTTTTCGGGATATTTAATATAATAAATAAAAATGCGAGATATACATTTTGCGTGTGAAAACTAAATGAAATAAAAAATGTAAATCTTATGCAAGTTACTTTTTCATATCTCTATATATGTGTGAGAGCTATTCGCAATATGCATCTTCAAAAAGATACTTTCATGTAATAATAAATCAATTATATATAAATTTTTATTGTCGTGGTCCATGTGCGAGAATCATTTTTATGATCTAAAGTATTAATTTTAGACAACCATGTGTGTGTGTGTGTGTGTGTGTGTGTGTGTGTGTGTGTGTGTGTGTGTGTGTGTGTGATCTCTTTATAAAGAGCGCCCATTGTCGCAGATAATTTGACACCTGCGGTTTCTTGGCTTAATGGAACTCGAAAATAGATAGTATCCAAGATTATTTCCTGAATAGACGACCGTAACCGCGATTGTTACTTGGATTTAATGTTAGGAAAGGAAGTGTACGCAAGCAAGGAATTAGATTATAAATTTACCCAGGTAGTATCGGGCGGACTGGAAAATGTCTTGGCCGCACCTGAGACCTCATGCATACATTCCACGGGGACGAAGATGCCCGGGCCCCCGATGTAATACCGTGCAGAGGAACACAGAGCGCGGCTACGTCGAGATTCCTGTATTTTTTACAAGGACGATAGTCGTACCCTTTAAAGTGCTGTTGCGCGATTTAAATTAACGACTGAAATTCGTGCGTCCGCGATAAATATACGAGTGCGGCTCGAAACTTTTATTAACATAAATCCACGAATCCATTCACTGCGGCTATGACCTCGGCTTGCAACAGTATATATCGCCGTATAACCGCGCATATTAACACATATTCTATCATGCCCACACTACCCAAAATTTCCCTGCTTAAAGTGCATAAGATCCAGGGTTGTAAATAATTGAATATTTTTGTGAATAAATTCCTATTTAATTACTAATTACTTTTTACAATGTTATTTGAAGTCGAGTTTAAATACAAATATGAGTCGAGCAATTGAAGTCGAATGTAATCACAATTATATAGAAAAAGTATTTGTGTTTAATGTTCACATTAATTACAAATATTAACATCTTAGCGTACAATTTAAAAGAAATTGTAAATTATTTATAAAATAACGCAGTGATTTTTTTATTATGAAATGGTTATCGCCAAGTAAGAAGTGTCTTCGCGTGCGACTGAAAATCGCGCAGCCAGCATTTGTCTGGCAGCCGGCCCAGCCGGGCGAGAGAACGAGATATACGGAATCATACAGCCGCGCGTGAGAGAGTGTATAGAATTTCGAAATTAAACGGCGGCGTGTATTAGCCCATTGACCATAAACGTCAACTCGATTTAATAGAGACCGCTCACGTGCGGCCCATGGAAACGTGGCGATTACTTATTTGTTTGCACGACCGTTACAACTTCGCGGTCGCGCCGCCGCCGTAAGAAATCGTCGCGCGTTCAATATAATTCCGCGCGTGAAACAAGCGATATGAGCATTTTCCGCAGCTGCAACCGCGGTCTTTCTTCTTTCGGCCGTGCTTGGAGCGAGCGTTCGCTCCCGACAGCAGCAGAGTGCTCCGTTACGACCCGGCTAACGAAATAAGAAACGAAAAAGTATAGCAAAAGCACGCGCCGCGCCGTTCTCCTCCAATGTTCTCGGCGAACATGTTATTTCATCGGAAAAATGTTCTAACCAGTATCCGCCTGCGCTTCTTACGATTGCTGCAGTCTCGCTAAAATTTTATGCTCCCGAATCACTGGCGGAATTAAAGCTGCGAAATTGCATCTTCATTCTGTCGTAGTGTTGTTCCGATTCATTGGCAGTCATACAGTCGCTTAGCCTTGTTCTCATTGTTTAACGAATATTAATGACGAAAATTAATATAGAGAGAAAAATCACATTCTTTTTTCCTTTTTTTATTTCCAGAACGCATTTATAACAAAGATATAAAAAATATCTCATAAAAAATATGCATTCAAATAACACAGTTAAAACATTTTTTTATTTTTTAAGAATATGGGGTTTTATTTCTGTACGTTTTTCACGCAGTTTTTGCACGATTTTACGCAGTAAATCCATCGCAAGTTTTTCTTCCCGCCGCGTGAAAAGTTCGTCAACTGACTTCTCCTCCTTGCGTGTGATAAAAAATTCTACTCTACTTGAAAGTTAAATCGCATTATAAGTGCAACCAGCGCGGCGTGCACGTGCGCGGCGTCGACAGCTCTTTGAACTCCCGCAATCTCACAGAGACGAGAAAAACCGCGGCGTTTTACGTCTACGGTAAGGGCGAGCAGGGACCCGTTAAATATTTGTCTGTCATTACGGTAAAACTGGCGCTCTCTGATCGCTGCTATAACGTTATCGGCGAATCGTGGTTACCGCGCGCCGTTATGGTCACCTATTTTGCGACAACATTGCGGCCACGTTGGACAAATAAATTCCGGATTTTTGCAGATTCCTCGTAACATCGCGTGCGATCCGCGCGCATTCGCGGATAACGGCTGGAAATTATAAAGCGCATTTCCGTGCAACCGCGCGGAAGATGATTTGGCTGAAAAATAAAATAAACAGAATAATTAATAAATATATTGCAATTTATGAAAATCCAATTTAAGTAATTATAAGCTTCACGCTTATTTAATCATAATCGCATAATTCATATATTTCTTAGCTCTATTATCTTAAGCTTTTTGGTATATATTGAAGGTTTCTTTTTTTAAAAAAATATTAATTATTTAAATGAACGATTTAAATGACTAAATATTTTATTAAAAATTAAATCGATTAAAGTTAAAAAAAATTAGTATTTAAAATATTATACGATTAAACGATGAGAGAGGGACGCCCTTCGTGATTAACTGTTTCCAACGTCGAAATGTATAGCTCACGGGCTTTCATACATTAACCCTGACGCGGTAGAATTTTCTATTTCCGGCAGAATTATCCGACAGATTTCTGCGGTTATTATTTCAGCTAACACCGTCAATATTTGCTCGCAATTAGGGACGAGTCGCAGAACGCCGTTTTGTGTCTCGCGACTAACGGTATCAGTTAATCGGGTTCATTATTAATGCACACGCGCTCGAAGTCCCATTAATGCGCGCGGGCACAACACATTATTCCGTTATTATTTCATCTCGGCTGCCCGAAAGCGGCCAACAATCGACATATAAAAAGCGACATGACGCAATCGATTGCGACCGGAATTTGGTCGTTAATGAACAACGCGCCAACAGTTAA